>WSYH01004082.1:0-57645 GCA_036426205.1 Ascaphus truei
TGAATATAGGGGGTAATGGATCCGTGTTAGCGTCCTCCCGTGGCGGGTATACTGTCTCTCTCGTATATGGCTGATTGCAGCTTCTGCTCGCCATCCAAGGAGAACTCACCTGTCGCTATTAAAGCCAGATGGAGGCATTGCTCACCCCTGGGATGTCTGTCTGTGCCAGCCAAGGCAACCAGACTTTTTGAAACTTTGGGCCAGTGTCGTTGACCAGACTTGTCAATTTTTCCATCTGGCAAACAAACCAAATTCTATTCCGAATTTTATCTAATGATGGAATTGCATTCTGTTTCCACAATGCTGCAGTCTCGCATCTCATAGCCGTAGCAAAGTGTGCGATCAATTTGTTCCCTGATCTAGATACGTCTGTCGTGGGTTTGCCTAGAAGGAACACCCACGGATCTAGTTGAATTTTGAGGCCCAGAAAGAGCCTCTGTAGCCAATCTCTAATTTGGATCCATACGGGTCTAATTCGTGGACAAGACCACAGCATGTGTAACAGGTCCCCCTGTTCCCCGCACTGCCTGGGGCAGAGCGGGGAAGCTCCCGGCGCGAATTTTTTGCCAATCTAACTGGGGTGAGGTACCACCGCATTAGTACTTTATATGAGTTCTCCTTTAATGTTGTACAGATCGAACTGCTGGCTGCCGCCTTAAAAATTTCAGCCCAGTCATCGTCCTCCAGTGGCTCCGTCAGATCCGTTTCCCATTGAGTCATGAACCTGGGTTTGTGTGAACCGTCACTGTCAGAACCGACCACCACCCTGTACAGAGCAGATATAAGTCCCCGTGTGTCGGTGCCTCGACCACAGAGCTTCTCAAAATTAGTTAATGGCGGTCTAATAGTGTGTTTGGTGTAAAATGCCCTGACCTGGAGGTATCTAAGAAATTCTGTGTTGGAGATGCCAGTTTCTGACTGTATTAGATCAAACGGTTTAATGGTGTCGCGTCCCTCCAGGTCTTTTAGTTTGTGGAACCCCCTGTTTTGCCAATGTGTGAAGTTTTTGCCAACTAAACCCGGAGCAAAATCTGGATTCCCGTATAATGGGGCCATTAAGGTGTGTTTAGAGGTTAATGAGTGATTAGTTTTGGCCGCTTCCCAGACCGACAGTGAGTTGAGCACGGAGGACAGAGGATCCTTTAGGTCTTTCAGTCTAGCTTTTGGGTACCAAATCAGGTTTTCGATTGCAAGCGGAGCGCAGACCTCCTTCTCTAATGCCACCCAGCGTCTCAGCTCTGGATTCCCATGCCACTGTGTAATTTGGCATAATTGGGCCGCTTTATAGTATGCCAACAAACTCGGCACTGCCAAGCCTCCTGTCTCCCTGGATCGTTGCATAATTGTCATTTTTACCCGTGGTGTTTTATTTTGCCAAATAAATTTTGTGACTGAATTTTGTAGTTCTTTAATCTCTGATCGTACCACTGGTATCGGAAGAGTTTGAAAGAGATATAGTAAACGTGGGAGAAGGTTCATCTTAACACAGTAGATTCTACCAATCCAGGAAATTCCGTAAGTGGACCATATTTTGAGCTCCTTTGTTAAAGCCCGTAGGAGCTGTGGATAATTTGCCTGATAGAGAGTGGAGCTCTGTTTAGTAATATGTACCCCTAGATACTTTATCTTTTTCGGCTGCCATTGAAATTTAAAATTAATTTCTATTAATTTCTCCATGTCTCTCGGCAAATTCAGACTGAGCGCCTCTGATTTAGCCTGATTGATCTTAAAACCCGATATGCTACTAAATTTTTCCAGTAGGGCGAACAGATTGGGTAGCGAGGTGAGTGGCTTTGTCAGTGTCAGAATAATGTCATCTGCGTATAGCGCCACCTTGTGTTCTTGCGACCTAATTTGGATGCCGGAGATGTCCGGGTTGCTACGAATGTGCGCTGCTAGCGGTTCCACGCATAAGGCGAACAACAGGGGCGAAAGTGGGCAGCCCTGTCTGGTTCCGCTTTTGATATTAAACAGCTCTGATGGGAAGCCTTGGTGTACTACCTTAGCTGCCGGGGTTGTGTATAATGCTTTAATTGCCCCTAATATTCTCCCTCTGAACCCAAACGCTCCAAGCGTAGACTCCATGTATGGCCAGTCAATCCTGTCGAAGGCTTTCTCCGCGTCTAAGCTTAGTGCTATGCCACGGAGCCCGTTGGTATTGATGAAATCAATAATATCTATTATCCTTCTGGTATTATCGGCCGCTTGTCTATCCCTAATAAATCCAACCTGGTCTGGGTGAATAAGCCTTGGCAGGATCGCACTCAATCTGTTAGCCAGTAGTTTAGAATAAATTTTGATGTCTGAGTTGATTAATGATATCGGCCTGTAACTTTGGCAATTTGTGGGATCTTTGTCCTTCTTATGTATTAAAGATATCGACGCCTGGAGCATGTGGGCCGCGAAGGGTTCCCCCGACAATACCCCATTGAACATTTTGAGCATGTGCGGCGCTAAAATCCCTACAAATTTTTTATAGTATAAATTGGAAAATCCATCTGGGCCTGGGGCCTTGGAGGGTTTTAGGTTCTTAATGACCCCTACCAACTCCTCTAATGA
Organism: Ascaphus truei; assembly: GCA_036426205.1. Lineage (NCBI taxonomy): Eukaryota > Metazoa > Chordata > Amphibia > Anura > Ascaphidae > Ascaphus > Ascaphus truei. The sequence goes on from WSYH01004082.1 coordinate 2,560, forward strand.
AAAGTTCCTCTGGATTGCCTCGTGCTCCAATCTGCTCAGCCTAGGGAGATCCGCCTCTCTCAGGAAAGACTGGAGTGTGGCGCTAGTTTTTGTGCTATGTGCAACCTTCTCCCCATTATATAACTGCTCATAAAAAAGTCTAAACTCTTCCACTATTCGTTTAGGGTTGGAGGACATATCTCCTGTTTTGGTCTTGATTGCCTGGATGTTATAGTTTGGCTGCTTATTGCGGATCCGGTTAGCTAGCATGGTGTCCGGCTTGTTGGCTTTTTCAAAAAATTTCCTCTTTGTCCAACTCATGTCCCTCTCGGCCCGGGAAGTAAGGAGGAGGTTAAGTTCAATCCTTACATCTTTCAACTCCTTTAAGGTATCCCCTCCACCTGATCGGCTATGGAGTATGGAGAGCTCATGTAGCCTCTTATATAGTTGGGTCAATTTGGCCTCCCTTAGTTTCTTTCGTCTTGCTGCAAGACTGATCAATGTTCCCCTCAGCGTGGCTTTGTGGGCTTCCCATAACGTTATTTGAGAATCCACTGTACCCATGTTCAGTGAGAAAAACTGTCTGATCTCATCTTTAATTGTCTGCTCAATTTCTGGGATCTTAATCAGGGATTCATTTAGTTTCCAATTTGCTCCGGGACTAATTGGTCTAATTTGTGTGCATCGTAGCTCTATTGATGCATGGTCCGACCATGTAATGTCATGAATTATAGTGTCGGATATTTGGGGGACCATTCTGCCCGAGACAAAGAAGTGGTCGATCCTACTATAACTGTCGTGGGGGTGTGAGTAAAACGAGTAACTACGTTCGCCGGGATGCTGCTCCCTCCAGATGTCAACCAGACAACCTCTCCGTAGTCCTTCCAGCAGTGCTGTGACTCCTGCCTGTCTGTCTCGCTCTTGTCTAGGGGATCTATCAATGCGGGGGTCCAGAACTTTGTTAAAGTCTCCCGCTACTATAACGTTTCCGACTGCCCATCTTTGAAGTTTGAGGAAAAATGCGTCAAAGAACTGCGGGTCACGCTCACATGGGGCGTATACGCATGCTAGGGTCACCCTGCAATGCTGCAGAAGACCCACTATAATGAGATATCGACCCTCTGGGTCACGCTTTATTCGTTCAACCTCAAACGGGACTCGGTTGTGAAATAGTATAGCGACCCCTTTTTTTCTTTTCTTTAGCTGAAGCTAGGTAAAATCGTCTGAAGTTTTTGTCTATGAACCCTGGATTTTTACTTGAACTATAGTGTGTCTCTTGAAGGAAGAGAACATCCGCTTTCCGGCGTTTAAATTCTGCGAAGGCTATTCTACGCTTTTGTGGCGAATTAAAGCCCTTAACATTTTGTGATATAAACGTCAGTGCCATGGGTGTGTGTATATGAAGTCTAGGTCTGTAGCAGAAGGAAATAACCTACCCGGGCCTCGTGTCTGCGGGTACCGCCGGTGACGGCTGAGTTGAATCCATCTTGTCTTTGCCTTTGCTTTTCCTCTGGGGAGGTCTGAAGGTGGGGGGGGAAGACAACGGGGGGGGAAACAAAAAACACAGAACCACACAACATTCACACATAAAACCAAATTGATCCTAAACGACCTATGGTTTTCTGCCTGGGAATAGCAGTCACGCCTTGGACTCTCCCTCCCTCCTTTCCAGGCTCGTGGGGGGTAGTTCTCCCCACGCCTTCCCAGGTCTTTGACTGAGCCGCGGTGTAGGACCGCAGCCCCGTCAGAAAGGCACATGCCAACAGGCGGGGACAAGGGCCTCCATCTGCCCCCCCCGCCGGCGATGCAACAGTATCTGCATAATCAGTAAGCTAACTATAGTGTTAGCCAAAACTTAACCCATACTTAACCATTGAGTAATCCCTTGTTAACGCAGCTGTATAGTTAACTGCCCTATACTGCCTACAGTGACACTCACTTGCTACCCCCTTGACTGTGTAAAGGTGTCAGCCTAAACTGCAGTTGACCCTGACTCTCTTTCCAGTTTCAATATCTAACATTCTATTTATATATTTAACCATATATAACATTTTTTTAAACTTTCAGAACAGCTCCCCGAGCCCCCTCCCCCCCCCCGACCGGAGCGCACTCCGTGCACCGGCAAGAATCCGGCAGCCCCCCGGCCCCCCCCCTTGTCTAAAGAGCTGCCGAGCTTAAACCCGGCCATAAGACCTCAGCCAGCCACGTTGTTATGTCCCTTCAGGGGTCTTGTCCCATTCTCCAGCTTCTTCGCGGGGGAGTGCGCGTACCCCCTAGGAGCCTCCTCCGTCGCCTTCCATGGCTGTCCGTGGGACTCATCCGCTTCCGCGGCTGTCACTTCCGGGTCGTCCATGGACCGGGCGGGTCCGCCTCCTGACGTCATCGCGGCAGCGTCCTCATATCCGCCCGTGAGCAGCAGAGAGGGAAGGCGTGTCCTGCAGGTGGAGCCGAGCAGAGCTCCCAGACCTCGCGCCAAAACCGCTCCTCCATTGCTCCTTCGCGCTTCTTCATCACCCTGACCCTCGTGTGTTGCTGGTCCGCCATCTTGGTGAGTGGAAATGCTTATCCGTTCGGATTTTTAATTTTTTTTTTTCCCCTCTTTTGTCCTGTGGCGGGTCCAGCTTTTGTTAAGCTGATCGGGTCATCGGGTGCCCCGCAGGCGGGACGGGGGGGGGGCGGAGCCGAGGGGCAGGGGGGGGGGGGGGGGGGGAGCCGGGGGGGGGGGAGGGAAGCCATTCAACGTGGCCCTCCCCTCCTCACCCCCACCTTCAATGGCCAACAGGGGGGCAGGCCAGGGCCCGGGGCAGGCAACACCCTGCAACTGTGATTATTGTCCTGAACCTCAGACTGGTCTCGACGGACCTGCTTTGTCTCTCCGCTGTCCGCTTGCTGCTCCCACCTTCTTCCACTCAGCGGGACGGGGAGGGTATGTCTCTGGTGCCACTGGCAGCTGCAGCGTGTCCGGGAGCCCCAACCTCTTCAGGAACTCTGGCCCATCAGCTAGATATTTCAGTGCCTGGGTCCGGCCGTTCTGCACTACGACCAGCGCGAAGGGGAAGGCCCACCTGTATCTGATCTCCTTGTCTCGGAGGAGTTTTGTGATGGGTTGGAGGGCCCTCCTTCGCGCCAGTGTGACTGGGGAAATGTCCTGAAAGATGGCCATTTCTATCCCCTCGAATGGCACCAGTGGGGTAGCCCTGGTCAGACGGCAGATTTCCTCCTTAGTGGTGAAATGATGCAGGCGGAGTATGATATCTCTGGGAGGGTTATTGGGCAATGGGCGGCCTCGCAGTGCGCGGTGACACCGGTCCATAACTAATTCGGCCTCAGATTTCCCTGGCATTATAGATGTCATCCACCTGTTAATCAGTCGCTCAGGGTCTAGGATTTCCTCAGGTATGCCCCTGACCCGAAGGTTGTTCCGCCTGTCCCGGTTTTCGCTGTCTTCGTGGCGTTCCTCCAGCTCGGCCACCCTCCGTTCCAGCCTAGCAATTTGAGCTCCCATCTCTCCTTGGCACTTGGAGGTCTCCTCCACCCTCTCCTCCAGTGCGCTCGTGCGGTTACCGATGCCCAGTATGTCCTTTCTCAGCTGGTCCACCTCCCCTCGGAAGAAGGTCTTTAAGTCGGAGAGTAACTGTGCAATCTCCTGTTTGAGGGAACCCGTGGGCTCCTCCGTAGTCATCTCTAACTCCGGTGCGGAGTCAGATTCAGATGCCGCCATATTAGCCGTCTCTCTGGGCTTTTTTGCGCCGGTGAAGTAGGTGCGCACATCTACCCTCTGCTTAGGCTTTTTGCGAGTCGCTGCCATCCTTTTGTGTCCAGCGCTGTTAGCTGAGTCAGGGGTGATATTTTATTTTGAGTTTTATTGGGTTTTTATCACTGTATCGTGCTAAATATCGCCGGCGGGAAACGGAGCACTCAGATCAAGCCTCCATCTCCGATCCCGTCGCGCATGCGCCTGAGGTAACCGGATCTTTGACACTTTTCTTGGAGTCAAAATTATAGTCACAGTATCTTTTTTAAACGAAACACCTGCAAGCCGACACATTACTGATTCGGCGCATTACAAGTCATGAATTTATGCCATCTGGCGGACACGCGAAGCATTGCAGCCTAGTAAATCCTGAACCATTATTAATTAACACATCAACCGCGCGTCAGCCGGGCATTCGCCTGGCTGGGAAGGCAAAAGGAGCCCGGCATGCTCCAGGTGAACAGCGTGGCATTCCAGGAACATGCCAGGTAAAAGCCAATGATTAGTAAGAATAAAAGCTGCCACAGCAGTAAATGGCAGATTACGTTTAATACAGATAAATATAAAATGTTGCATTTGGGAAACAAAAATAAACAGGCGATTTACAAATTAAATTAGGACAAAATAGGTGAATCCTTGATGGAGAAGGATTTAGGAGTGCTTGTAGACAGCAGGCTAAGCAATAGGGCCCAATGTCATGCAGTAGCTGTTAAAGTACAAAAAACAAACTGTATCAGGACTCAAAAATAATAATGAAGGACTTACATTTTGCTTTTGGTCTTACCAAGTTTCTTCTTTAATTCATCAAAGAAGCAGCAATACAGAAAAATCCGCACACAGAGAAAGGAAAAGTTAGCAGACACACACTGTTACTCTATGTGTGCATGATAGAGCAACGTTTCAAGCCCCCTGACCACTTCGTCAGTCTAAATTATAATGTCCATCCAAGGAAGTTTAAACAGTCCCTGTAGCCACACGTGCCCCTAATCAGCGTCTACAATGCCGAGCAAAAGCCTCCACGTATTGCTAGAGACACCCATAGTGCAATATGAAGGGGTTAAGCCAGAGTACCTGATATATTGGGGGTAGAGGAGGTGGGTGAAGAGGGTAGTTTCCCCATGGTGTGTAGTTAGGCCTAACGGGAATGTTTCACGTTCACTGCTACTGCTTCTAAAAATCCAGGTGAAGTGTGTGCATGGGTCCTCCCATGTGGGAGCCACGAGGAGGATGAGATGGAACCTGAGATTTCATCTATAGATCTATTGATACTTTATTGTAAAAGTAGTCAGTGTACTACTTAAGGGGCTGTTTTTGACCCTTTTGAGGGTCCTTTGTGTTTTGTAAGAAGATTGTATTAGTTTCCAAAGTTTGTATTATTTATCCCTCTAATTTACTTTAATAAAAATGTCATAATTTAGAAACAAATTTAGCTATGTGAAGTTTTTTTTTTTTTTTAGCATTGAACAGTTTATGAGAATAACAGGTTGGTTACATTGAATTTAGGAAAATTTAGGATAAAGACAAACTCACACCAGCTATCGTTACTGCAAAGTACTATGGTACCCGCAAAACATTGTATGCAAGCCATTGGTCCCCCACGGTCTCGGGGTTGGGACATGCAAAGATATTTCTGGGGTATTACACCTGGTTTATCGCAGTGACAAAAACAGTAATTCTTGCAACATCTGTAACATTTTAGAAATGTCCCCTTTCAATCTGTTGTATGGAGGGATTTTATGTAGTAAGAATGATTTGATTGATGGTCAGAAATCTGAACTTTGAAGTTTGTTCGGGTTTGAGTATATATTCATATATACGTGTTTTCATATATGAATGAATGAGCCAGAACTCCATCCACTGATTTCCATTTAGCAAACTACAGTTGGGAGCTTTTTATTTTATAAACAAAAAAACCCTGCATTTGTATAAATGTGAAAAAAAAATTTGATTGAGTGTTTTTTTGGAAATTCAAAAAACAATTGAGTTCCAGCAAAACTAAACACAATATTTTTAGCATCTAAAAGTACCTACCGATGGGACGGACGTTATTCAAACATTTAACGCGGTGTGTAGATCGGAATACCCATTCGATGGCGCGCAAATTATTTGAATCGTGCCGACTTAAACACGCGGCTTGTTTACCGTTTTGTCCGGGTCAGAAAAGGGCATTTTAGTGTTGTCTGCAATACAGTCGAGAAACTCAAGTGGGCGATCGCGAGTTGTTGTCATAAAAATCCAATAGCAATTCAATGTCTGTATTATACACAGAGCAGCATGTGTACTGTACGGTGCGTACTGTATTTGTATTATACACAGAGCAGTGTGAAACGCATACTGTAGGCGTGTCACAGTATCACATTTCTGCGCATTAAACATTATGACCTTTTGAAAATATTTATTTGGACTGATAATCCATCATACAGTACAGCGCTCTCACCCCCGCACACACACAAGGCTCAAGGATTTCAACTTCTTATCTACAGTACACCTGTCCCACACCATTCATTTGTAATGGATGGCTTTCTTGTTTGAATCTTCCCGAGCGTGGCCTTATAGTACATTCATGCGCAAGCGTATACTCATGTACAAACCAGCCTGTATCTTACACAAACCCCCCTCTCCCACCCTCTCTCTGTAGTTAGTGTATAGAAATTCGTGTTTGCCAAAAAAAAAATAGTTTTTAAAAAAATCTTTTGAAATACTGTATTTTCAGAGCTGCGCCCCCTCTCTCCCCAATCTCCCCATCTCGCAATGCCATAACGAAGAGAAAGACAAGAGCTACTGTATTGTATTTTTGTACTGTATTATGCATTAAAAAATAAAATCTATTTTTTAAACCGACCCCCTCTTGCATACCTGAAATTCTTATGAACAGTTCAACAAACAAAGCATTGCACTTCACATTAGTTTGGGAAACAATATATAGAAAAACAAAAAATGTTTTATAAAAATTATTATATTTTTATTGTTTAATCAATCATTTCTGTTGATAAAGCAATAAAATTCTATAGAAAAATACTATTTTCCTACATTAAGGATTATCCAACATGTCTTCTGCCCAGCTCATGATAATCACGCAACAGTACTGTACATTTACATGAATGGCTCTGTTTGAGGGCTCTGTTGTGTTGTTGATAAGCTTTGAACTTCAAGTTGACTTGTTTTGTTACAATACAATAGCAGTTTTAAAGGGCTTGCTTAGCTAGGCCTGTATCTCACACAACATGTTAATCTTATTACTAGTGGGGGGGGGAGTGTTGTGTTGAAGAAAAGGCAAGTTAGAAGGGCTTAGCTTATCGCACTTGCGCATGCGTGGCATGGTGCATGGTTTGTCAGAGGTGTTGATAAGAAGTTGAAATCATTGAGCCTTGTGTGTGTGCGGGGGGGGGGGTGCGAGCTGTGTGAGCTGTATGAAGTTCAAAGCTGTACTGTAGTTCAAAGACATATTCTCAACAGGTCATAATAATGTTTTGATCTCCACACCCCCTAAAAATCACAGTACTACAGTATGCCACCCACCTCAGAAAGAACGTACATGACTACTGTGGAATTAAAAGGCAACAGTACTGTTTGAATCTCATAATATCCATAATTGCTATGCAAGCCCATGGCGATAAATCCAAAAATATATATTTGTAAAACTTGAATTAAAAAATAAAATGTATTTTTTGACCGACCCCTAATGCAGACCTGAAATTCTTATTAACAGTTCAACAAAGCATTGCACTTCACATACTGTAATGTAATGAAAGGGCATTTCTCTTACCTGTTATTAAAAAAAAAAGTCAAAATGAGATATACAGCAAAGTACAGTACACGCATGCGCATACCAGTAAAAGAAAAACAGTAGTACTGTTTCAAAAGTTGAAAGCATTGAATAATAAATAATACATACTGTATAGAATAAAAGATATACATTTTTATTTTTGGTGTTTATAAGAAAAGTTGTGAAGATGACAGTACTGTACAATGTAAAAAAAAGATTTGAAGATTAAAAAAGCAGCACAGTACAGTATAAGGTTTTTGATAAAGCTCACACTTGTTATATTAATAAAAATGGCCCTGTCACTAAATGTTTGCCTACATGGCAAACAATGAACAAACAACTTTTAAAAAAAGCGATATTGGAGGTCCATCCAAATCCCTTCTTTTGACTTTTTCCGCTTGATGTCAAAATTTATTTTCTGGGGATAAAGAAACAAATATGCTATTATTACCGGTATTGCACATGCGTCAAGTGTGTCATTGGGAATTAAAGCAGCCATTAAAGCAATATCCTACATCTGTGTCTGTAGGATGAGAACAAACTTCTGATTAGCTCTGACACTTCAACCCCACCCTCTGCCTACATTTTTAAGCTGCAGCATCACGTACTTCGATGGCCAATCAAATCATTCTTCAAAGTGCACTCTACAGAGAAACATCCCCTCAAGTCGCATACAGTATTGTACAGTATTGTCCCCCCAACTCGCATACAGTATTGTATTGATGTACTGTAAAGTACGTACAGTATTGTTTAAAAAATAATTTTGTTTTGACACACGCAAGCTTGAACTGCAGCTCTAAACTTACAGTAATACTGTCATGTACTGTACAGTACAGTATAGTGAAATACAGTGTAGTACATTACTGTACTGTATATTTACCTTCATTATAAACTTTGCTAAATGGGAGGTGATGACTCACTGTGACTCCTCAAGTCTGCATTATAGTTGACAGGTGACAGCTGATCTGGTACACTTGTAGTTGACAGCTGATGAAGCGGGAAATCATGTTGGTACTGGTAAATGCAAGCTTGCTGGTACCTCTAAGCGAAATCATGCTCAGGCTGGAAATTTTCCAGGTATTCAGGCGGGGACAGGTACAAAGGATTGCCGTTCACCAGGTAATCACTAACGGTCAGACCGGCTGGTGCTGGTGCTGTTGCCAGCACATTGCTGGATCGGGATTGACGATTCTTGTATGGGTTAAAACCGAACTTTCTTCTGTTGAAATTGCCATGATCAAACAGACTGTGAAATTCCTGCATGATACCCCAATACCCGCAAATCTCTCCGGCAGGAGGGGCAATGCGAAAAAAACACTGATCGTTACTTAAGGTTTTTCTTATCGCATGCTTCCACCCATGAACGTCTGGTGAAAACTTGTAAAAATCGTATTTCGAAATTAAATATTCATATATTTCAGATGCAGTTGCCATTTTATCTGCTGCAGCATTTATTGCCGAATATATTAAAATGCATAACTACAGTCAGGTTTTTTTATATGCCTGTGGTGTAGCCATAATGTTCACTCAGCTCAGCAATTGCAGGGAAAGAAAAAGGCACACATTGAGTATTTAAAGCTTTTTATTAAGAACGCCTAATTTGATAAAGTCTTCGAAAAATCAAGGTCAATTCACAATGGGCCACTGTAAGTATGTACCAGTAGAGACGTGGGTGCTATCTTTTTTAAACACCTGCATCCTTACATTGTAGCAAAATACTGTATACTGTAGCACTGTACCCTGCACATTACAATTCAATACAATTCATTAAATGCATCAATTTCTGCCACCTGGCGGATACAGAAAGAATAGCAGCCAAATTATAATTCATTAACCTCTGCCACATGGTGGATATGCGAAGAATTGCATCCAAAGAAACAATAAACCATTAAATTAAACAGATCAACCGCGTGTGGCTGCCTGGTGCCGGATTGCGCGAACGCAGCATGAATAGTGGTCAAAACGCGGAAATACCGAATGGAATACAGCGGTCAACCAGAAAACTGATTTGAGATCCTTTCGAATAACGGTCGTCCCACCAGTAAACACCTAAGTCTAAGTGCCTACCCTTAGGCATTGCGAGCGAAAGTGTACGGCTGGGAATAGAGATGTGCGAATGTTTCATAGAAGCTCGCAAACCAGTCAAATTTGCAATTACTTGTTTTCAGACAAATAATGTACACAATTCCACTTTGAAGACATTTGCACAACTCTAAAGTTCACATGACCATTGTGCCATTTTCACTAAATTCAGGAAAAATTTGCTGTATGCTGTAGTTTTGTTAATAGGTTGCATTTGAGTCTATTCTTGTGCATTCCTGAGCAATGTGATATTTTGTGAATAAACACAGAATGAAGGTTTAAATTGCAAATAAAATGTGAATAAATTAGCATATTTCTACTTGAGGACAATATGCCCTCAAGGACATATAAGTTGCCCTTTAATTCTGTCAATACTAATTGTAAAAATTCCATGTGCAATTTATTTACGGTATGAATATGTAGGTACTATAAAGAGAGAATGGTTTTAAATATGTAGTCAAATGAAGGTGACATAATGATATTGGTTTCTAGTTTATTAAAATCTAGAGTTTTTACTAGCTTTAATCATTAGATTGCAAATGTAAATTATCATAATAATAAATATATTAGTAAAAATAGTTTCATAAAGAAATAAAAAATAAATTTTTCTGAGTAGGTGCATATTTATGAACCCTTGGATTTAAATGAATTATTTGTATGTGTCTGGCTTAAATTCAATTGTTTCACTAATATAAAAACGTATCTTTTCTTTAGTGTGACAGCTCTCTTAATATTAGTTAGGCAGAGGAAATGTGGGGAACAGTTTCTAATTATCTACTTTAGAAACTTAGTTTTATTTAAAAAAAATTAAAATACTTTACAGAAGAAATAATATCCAACTAATGAAATATAGATCTAGAGTCTTAGATAAAAAAAAATTGGTTCACAGTAACTTTTTGTGGATTTTAGCATTGGATTTTTATTGTCAATTGCCCAATGTTAGTTTTGTTATTACATTAATTGCACAGTGTCGTTTTTATTCAGACGTTTACTGCCTGCTGTGAGTTCAGTTCTTACAAAAACAAAAGTGGAGCTAATTCAGGAAAACATATATTTAGTCTGTATCCTTGAGTTTAATATTGAAATTACATACTGATTATTAGATGTCATACACATTTTCATGTAGTAAATACATGTATAGTTCTTTATTATTCGTAAATTTAATGTAATATATAAACAGTGCATCTACAACATTTATTAAGGACAGTGGCATCAACTGGGTAAAAACACAGCTAGAGTAAATACTGTAACTGATTATTTGGACTATCCAGTGGGGGGTGGGGGGTAACAACACAATATAGCAGCACCCAAACTACCGTGCTATGCGTGCAGTATTACACCTGTCCCTAATCTGTCAGAATTGACAAATTGAGACATGGCAAGGAAGGATGACCATGCACCAATTCCCTATCATCTCGATTAGTAATGGCACAGTGATTGGCTTGTTGTGTGTGTCCTAATTTAAATCACAGTTACTATACAATAACATCTCTCAGTAATGCACAGGTGGGGGAGGGTGGGCCCCCAGGACATACTTTTTGGGGGGAGATCATGCAAATTATTATTATTGTATATATAAATTATTGTGTTTCCCCCACCCTCTGGGACATTCCCGTTACAAGGTGTGTTGTGCTGATTACCTCTTAGTTCACAGGACACTGAGCTTTCTGCCATTGTCATTGGGAAGACAGGAGAGACTTCTTGGGTAGATTACTGATCTTAATCTCACATAGTAGTGAGTCAATCTGCTGCAGGCTCCAGGGATATGGAGACAATCCCTGCAGGATAACTTACTTCCACTCCCTCAGATATATTGCACACCAGGCAGGAGTATAGTTAACTGGAACACATTATTGTCCCTCTGCATACACAGCAACACAACTTGTATCTGCTTCAGCACAAATAGATCTCCAATGTCAGGATGGTACTTGGACATTCACTCCAGGCCAAGGGCACCCGGGGCAGTCTTTGCTCTTCCCTGTCTCCCTACTAGAGTCAGGGGTAATGTATCACTCCTCACTCCCCCAAGGGGATGGGACAGCAGGTGCCAATGCTCGGTACACCCCTGTGTGGTATCTGTCTCTCTCAAGGGAAGAGACACTCTAAATAAATTTAGGTGTGCAGCCACTTTATGTACCAGGAGGGAAGGTCCAAGGTCTGAGCCCAGGATTGGGCAGAACACAGGCTTTAGCCCACCTCTTCCCCTGTCACTCAAGGCAGCTGCTTACTGTGGGGGAAAACCCAGGATTATTGGTCCTGACACTGCCTGCATTGTTAACAGGGCTTGCATGTCAGGAAGGGCAGGCTGGTAACAAAACCAGACATGGTTCCATTATCATAAAAAATATTATTAATATTGGATTCTTATAAGTATATATGAAGATTTGCATTTCTTTAAAATGCTTACCTGCACCCATAGCAAATGGTACCCGGCAGGGCTGCCCCCTTTCTCCATTGAACCATTGGCAGCCGCCTTGAGATTGGACCACAATGTGTCAGGTGTGCGGGTGGGAAAAACAGAACATAAAGTTGCGCTATTCGCTGACGACATACTAATGACGATTACCAGACCACTCACTACTCTCCTCAACCTTTTTCAAGCACTGGGACACTTTGGAAGTATATCAGGCTTTAAAAAAAATTAGTCAAAATCACTAGCTCTAAGTATCAATCTCACCCATGACCTGATCATGTTTCTGAGTATTAATTTTGACTTTACATGGCGCACAAACTATATACCGTGCCTAGGGATAAATCTTACAAAATCCGTGCAGACAATCTATAAATATAACTATCCTCAACAAATTTGTAAGCCCAAGAGAGATTTAGAAGAATGGGATAGATATTACATCTCCTGGATAGGTAGGATTACGACAGTCAATATGACTCTCCTTCACAGGATAATGTACCTTCCAGTCCAAGTCCTGGAGAAAGATATCTCCAGTATACAGAGCAGTATCGCTAGGTTCATATGGTCAGGGAAAAAGTCCATAATCTTAAATACAATACAACAAAGGCCATCGAAGCTGGGAGGGCTAGCGGTGGCCAATCTCCGAAAATATTTACAGGCCTCACAGCTGAGCCAGATACCTGTACTCCTATGGAACTAAGAAAGGAGCACGAGAACAGGGGTTGATATAGAGAACCACATATGTTCCCCAGCAAATCTAGACACTCTTCTATGGCTAGATAGCCCAGATAGACCACCAGGAGGTATAGGAAACCCAATGATTAAGCACTCACTGTCACTTTGGGATCGGCTTAAATTTAAGTACAGATTCACGAGCAAAATTTTTAGTACGATCCAGATCTTCAACAACCCCCAATTTTCCCCGGGGTTGGAGGAAGGCAGGTTTGCAGCCTGGAAAAGAGGTGGCATAACTAGGATCAAGCACATGATAACGTATAAAAAAATTAAGGTTTCCCGGAGCTTCAAGAAAAGGCTGATTTACAGCCTGGAGAGGTGTTCAGATATCTCCAGCTAAAATATTTTATCACAACAAAGCACACGAACACATCTCCGGCGGTTGAAACCTATTTCGAAATGCTATATACCTCAAGATATTTGGGCAGGGGTTTAATATCAACCATTTATCGGCTTCTGCTAGATGTTGATTTCACTATAATGACTATTTATATGCAGTGATGGGAAGAAGAAATAGGGGAGGTCCTGGAGATTGAAGTATGGTCCGACATATGTGAGGCGGCAGCGTCCAGCTCCATATGCACGACCATAAAAGAAAATGCTTATAAGATGCTGTGTCGCTGGTACCTTGCACCAACAAAACTACATGCTATAAATAGCAGTATATCCCCCTTATGTTTCCGAGGCTGTGGGCAGAGGGGATCCCTCTTACACATCTGGTGGTCCTGTCCAATTCTGACCCCCCAATGGTGGCAAATATTCAACCTCATCAACTCCCTAGGAGACGTAACGATGGTCCCTTATCCATGGCTAGCACTATTAAGCAGACCAGCTCCAACGTACCCAGGCAAAGAAACAAATTAATGCTACATATGATTTGGCCACTTGGTGCTCTATCGCTGCATGTTGAAACAAGCATTCTAGCCCGGGATTACTATCCGTCAAACGCAGGATATGGCATACCCTGAAAATGGAGCAGATCACGGCATACCTAAGAGAGAAATCTCATAAATTTGCTCAGGTGTGGGAGCCATGGCTGTATAAACAGGGAGGGTGTTGAAGGATAGAAGACAGGGCACATGGAATTAAAAATAACTTAATTTAATTAAAAGCTGCACACACGTTTCGACCAGAATGGTCTTTGCCAAGGTAAGGTAAGCCACTTACATTGACAAAGACCATTCTGGTCAAAACTGTTGTGTCAGCTTTAATTAATTCTTTTGTTATTTTTAATTCCGTGGCCACTGTTTCTATCCTTCATTTCGTACTTTGGATTGGATGCAGCCTTTCGTTCATTGATGGGAGCACCGGTAATTGTATCTTTTGTGATTTATTTGCTTTTTACCTTGGTGTGATGCACTTATATTATTGTCGCTTTTTATCACAGGAGGGTGACACGGGTCTTGACCCAGGGCTGTCAATGCTGTAAAAACAGATCTGGTGCTTTGAGAAGATCTAAGCGGCAAAAGGGCCAAGAGATAGGAATGGGACGTAATGCTGAAATGTATTTCCGAGAATACGGTGATAATTTTACCCCCTCCCCCACCCCCTTCCCACGTTAGTTGTTGTGTTTTACCCCTATGGATGTCCCCCCCCTTCCCATCCCCTGTGGGACTGACAAACGATTTTTATTCAGCACTACGATTATGAACGTTTAGTAAGGTGAGCTCCATATGTAAAAAACGAATGTCGATGTACTGTAATGCTTAATAACTCTCCCTACCCTTTTTTCCTTCTGTATCCCAATTTTACAATAAAAAAATGATGTTTAAAAAAAAAATGCTGACCTGCTATAGGATATTTGGGTAATCCCTGTGGGTGGCCGATATGAGTCAGGGTGTCTAATTACCAGTTCGTTTTAATAAATGCTATTGGAGCTGGAATTCTATAGCTGGCCCTCTGTTAATTATCTCATTTACTAGCCTGCAGTTACTTATACTGGTGACACGTTTAAATCTTAGTTGGCTAGCCAAATCCCCTCGGCATCGGTGACGCGCAGTCACGCTTCATCGGGTGCCTGCGCCCCATGCGCGCGTGCCCAGGGCTCCCCAAGGGAGCCCTGGTGTCCCGCGATGTGGGGGATGGCGGTAGGGGGTTCCGGGGGACCCGGCGGACCTGGAGACGGGAGGGGGAAGCACCGATCGGAGGACCGCTCCTCCGAGGCATCGGCGCGTGCACGGGACACCCCGGTGCGCGCCCGGTTACAGTCGCGGCCGAGACCGGATAAAGGTAAGAATAAACTCGGCCGCGACAGTATGTTATCTTATTCTCTGTCATATGATTATTTAAATCATTATGTGTGACGATGAGGGGGTACCCAGGCCATTAATAAAGATATTTGGCCTGGCTGGGTGCCCCTGAGACACATTGGGGAATTGTGATTGTCAGCTCTTCAACCCAATCATGGCATGTAACGGCATTTTTAATAAAGGTGTACAGTATGTGTATTTTTACTGTTCTGGAAGTGCCAACCAGTGGAGATGTGCAGGGTGTGAGGTTCTGAGGAGATTTTATGGTAAAATGTTGTCAGGGTGTGTTTGGGTAGAAAGGGGCCAGTGTTGCGGGTTACCCCGAAATATGTACTCAGGAATCCCCCCAGATTCCTGAGGACATGAGGAACACAGACCACCGGATAAAATCCACCCTAGAAAGCAGTTTGCAGCTCACCGCCAAATCTCCCTGCTTCAGCTCAGACCAAGAACAGTAAGACTGGGTAGGGAATTGAATTACATTCAAAGGTATATGCCCAAGAACCCCAGAACTCAGTGGGGTTTAAGTGTATCTCCCGCCAGGTATAAGGTGGCGAGAGTTATATGTATTTAAGTTAAAGTGTATCATATGGCAAGTTTTCTCTGTATAAGTGGAAAAGGAAATGGTTTTAAAGAACCCAAGGTTTATTTTTGTATTAAAGTAAGGTTCAGAGGAAGTCATTCAGTATGGATAAAAATCCATTTGCATGGAAAACAGGGGCTACTCTGCCCTCTAAACTTAAAGGCAATCCAGGATATGGAGGTGTAAATCATTTGTTAGTAAGGGGGGGGGGTGAAAGGAAGAGAATTTCAATAAGCCCTCCTGGCCAGTTTCAAAGGTAATCCAGGATATGGAGGTGTTAATCATTTGTTAGTAAGGGGGGTGAAAGGAAGAGAATTTCAATAAGCCCTCCTGGCCAGTTTCAAAGGCAATCCAGGATATGGAGGTGTTAACCATTTGTTAGCAAGGGGGGTGGGGGGAAGGAAGATCATTTCAATAAGCCATCCTGGCAAATGGCTGCTCTGCCCAGACTGAGCGGTGCCAGGTAGAGGGGACAGCCTCATATGCTAAGCGGCCAAGGTGCAAAGTTGGCACATGTCCAGAGCAGACTGAGAAACCCTGCTGCCAGGTTTGCAAAGTATTGGCAACTCCATGATAGGGGGAAGGAATTATTCCCACGGAGTAGATTGGCTGCACGGGTTAAGTATAGGACTGTTTAATGCATAAGAAACATTGCAGCCCGTAGGGAAGAGTTACATCATGTAAAAAGATTCATCATGCAGTATTTTTCGTTGTAATTGTAAATCAAGCGGTGTATGTTCATTCTGTAAATAAATCATAATGTATTTTATCTCTTGCTTTGCTCAATCAAAGGATCCGGGTATTTTGGTCTTAAAAGCATTGGTCTCCCGTGACATTATCTTTTTGCCAAAACAAGCAATTTTGGCATCATATGTTAGTCTTATTTGAATGTTGAACATCTTGTTTTAGTGCTGTCCCAAACAAGCCAGCCCCTTCAGTGCAGTCTATGCTGCTATGCTATTCAAAAGCAATCAATAGCCAGCCATTCAATGGTAAATAAAAGTAATACTTACCCATGCCAGGATGAAGGCCTTTCCTTTCCCTCCCCTTCAGTGGCACCAACATTTACATTAAAGCACTATAGTAGCTACTGGTTAGTAATCCCTTAATTATTTTAGCAGGTAGTAATCTCTATGTTAGGAAATATGGCTAATAGCACTATTCCAGTACATATGTGTATTCTATACCCGGACAGCATGTATTGTTTTAATACGCTTGTGATGTACTGTACAGTGCTGAGCATGCCTACAGTATACAGTACAGTACAGTATGTTCTAGAAACACTGTATTTTGTTACAGTATAAAAGGAGACAATGGCACAATTTAAAACAAATCAACATTTTCTTTTATTGGTGGAGTAAGTACAAAATCATTTATTTACAAATACAATTTAAAAACATTTTAAGTGTACACCAATTCAAAACATTAACAGGTGTATGGTTTACTGCTAATGAATGATTAGCTGTACTGTTGTTCAAAGAAATGACATATTTTCAAAGGGCAGGTCATCATAATAATTTGATCCCTACACCCCCAAATACCCAAAAAAAGCACACAAATCAACCATGTGCAGTCAAACTCACAGTGTCGCAGTCAAAAGCTACAGCACAGATTGAATATCGTAATATCAAGATGGTTTAGGCAGGCTTGTGGAGAAAATAAAAATAAAAAAATGAGGAGAAAAAAAATATATATTTTTTTTTTGGTCACTCACTCTTGAACTTCGCAAGCAAGCAGTGGTGAAGTTACTGTATAGACGCATGCGCAGTAATCATCAGCTAGCATGCAGGAATGTGATTGAAACCAGAAAGACACACATTCAAAGGAATGGTGTGGAGAGGTGTACTGTACTGTAGATAAGATAAGAAGTTGAAATACTGCAGAGCAGTAAATTAGCCTGTGTGTGCGGGGGCGAGCGAGGGGAGAGCGCTGTATATGCCAAAATGTGATACTGTTACAGTACACGCCTATGTGTTTCAACAATTTTCAAACGAGACATACAGCACTGCACATGCATGTATAAATATGCAAATTTACAATTACTGCGCGCGCACACGCAGGCTGTGTACTGACATACTGTAGGTTGAACTGCTAAAATATTAGACTTTGAAGACAACAGCTCGCGAACGCCCCCTGAGTTTTTAGACGGTATTGCAGTATTGCAGACAGCGCAAATAAAATGCTAATATTACAAGCGCTAAAATACCGCAATTTATTCCGGGGAAAAAAAAACATACTGCATCTGCCCGCGGTTATCAGAGTTGCGCCGCAATGGCCGCACTAGGATAAAGGCAGCCGCAGCTGTAAGTAATCATCGAATTATCAGAAATGATGTTATACAGTACAGTTTGGCATCGTATTTAAGGATAAGTATTTTAGGATATTCTAGTAATATTATAAGTTACTTATATCAAGTCACAGGTTACAAAATGTAGAGATAAATTCAAAATTTTCTTCATTGTCACCCTTATTATGAGAGGATTTTTTCATATTTATATGAATTAATAACTTTGCATAATTACATGATTTATATTCCTCGTATGCATTAGTAATGCATGTTGAGTTATAACCTTTAGACACAATTATATTTTAAAGTAATTTAGCCTCATTTTCCAAATCACTATTTTTAGTACAATTTCAGAGCGCCTTTAAAAACTGTTCATATAGAATCCAAAAAAGCAGAAATTATAGCCTTGACTCTTAAATTTCAAAAAGGAATTGGCAGAGTTAGGCTTCCGATACATGGTACTGTAAATTCCCTCAAGCAAGAGACTGTCACCCAAAAACTCAATGGACACTCAATCATATTATCAAGTTAGTTTAAAAATCAGAGAATTGTCATTCAAAACAATCTGAAAATCCTCCATGAGTTCACTACTACCATCCCATACAGTATAAAAGGTTAAGGTAGACACTAAAAACAAAGCCAAATCTGAGAACAACAACATTTTAAATAACCGGTTATTCTGGAACAGGTATTTCAGAAAGGGAAGTTTTATTGTTAGCATTAACCCTTCAACACCACCTCCAAGCTTTATTTTTTGTGATTCCAATTTTATGTCTGGCTGTCTAAGATAAACTCAGTTTGGTCAAGCTGAGAGTACTATTATTAATATTCTATTTTATTTGTATGGTGTCAGCATTTTCCACAGCGCAGTAGAATGTGTTAGGGAGGACAACACATTGGATGACAAAGAGTATTGTATATATATATAATATTATATATATAGTATATATATATATTATATAAGCAAACGATACCGACATCAAGATGAAATAGATGCGGCAGACACTCCCAAATGGTAGTCAAAATATGTATTGAATCAACAAGACCTCATTCAACGTTTCGGTCCACAAACGGGACCTTTATCAGTTGATGTGACATCACCTTGATAAAGGACCCGTTTGTGGACCGAAACGTTGGAATGATGTTCTTGTTGATTCAATACAATATTTTGACTACCATTTGGAGTGCTGCCTCTGATATTTCATCTTGATGCGGTATCGTATTGCCACATATTATAGGATTTGCACCCAGTATTTTGTTGATCCAGACGGAGTGTTTGTGGTTCTTTCAAATGCTCTTATACAGCTAAACCACCGTTATAACACGCCTCGTTTATACGCGATTCGATAACGCGGTTTTCCCGTGGCTCCGTGTTTAAAAAAAAAAAAAAAAAAAAAAAAAAATTTAAAAAAAAATTTTTTTTTTCATTTTTTTTTTTTGCACACTGCACACATGCACACACTGCACACACTGCACACACTGACACACACTCCTGCACACACACTGGCTCATTGCTCCACATGCCACACTGCACACAACTGCCACTGGCACACGCACACTGCTCATTGCTCACACTGACACACTGCACACCACACGACACACTGCTCATGCCACACTGCACACACGACACACTGCCACACCACTGCACACTGCACACACCTGCTCATTGGACACACTGCACCACACACTGCACACTGCCACCACACTGCTCATTGGACACACTCTGCACACACCACTGACACACTGCACACACACTGACTCGATTGCTTCACATGCACACACGACACCTGCCCACACACTGCTAATTGGACACACACTGCAAACACACACTGCACCACACTGCACATCACAATGCTCTTGTCACAGCTGCACACATGACAACACTGCACACACTGCACAATGCTCATTGACTCACACGGACACACGACACACACTGCACACTGCACACACACTGCCATTGACACACAACACACACTGCACACTGGCACACACACTGCTCATTGGACACACTGACACACACTGCACACTGCACCAAACACTGCTCATTGTCACCACTGCCAACGACACACTGCACACACAGCTGAACACACTGCACCACACGCACATGCACCACACTGCTCATTGCTCACACTGCACACAATACACCCTGCACACACACTGCACACGCACACACACTGCTCATGGGACACACTGCCACACACACTGCCACACTGCACACACACTGCTCATTGGACACACTGCACACACACTGCACCACTGACACACACACTGCTCATTGCTCACACTGCACACACTGACACACTGACACACACACTGCTCATTGGACACACTGACACACTGCACACTGCACACACACTGCTCATTGCTCACACTGCACACACTGACACACTGCACACACATGCTCATTGCTCACCCTGCACACATGACACACCTGCACACACACTGTACACTGCACAACACTCTCATTGTCACACTGCACACACTGACACACTGCACACACACTGCACGAACACTGACTCATTGCTCACACTGCACACACTGACACAATGCACACACACTGCTCATTGCTCACACGCACACACGACACACTGCACACACACTGACATGCACACACACTCTCATGTCACACTGCACACACTGACACACTGCACACCACACTGACACACACTGCACCACTGCACACACATGCTCTGCTCACACTGAAACCTGCACACACTGCACACACCTGTACATGCACCACACACTCCTCATTTCTCACACTGCACACACACTCAGACACACTTACAGACACTACACAGACACTCATCCACACACTTACGCACACGCACACACACTCACACACTCCACGCACATTACGACACTTACGCACACTTACGAACAAACTTACGCACACTCACGCACACTCACAGACACTCACAGACACTACACCCACTTACACAAACAGAACTCACACACACTCACACACACTACACACATTACACACACTTACACACACACCACACACTTACACACACTTACACACTTAGACACTCACAGACACCACACACTTACACACACTACACACACACACACACTTACACACACACTTAGACACTCACACACACTTCAACACACTTACACCACACTACACACACTTACACACACTAACACACATTACACACTGACACCACTTACACACACACTCAGACACTTACACACACTCACACCCATATACACACACCATATAAACACACACACTTCTCTCCCCATATATACATACCACACACACACCTCTCACTCTACACAGACGGGGGGTGGGGGTCGGAGCAGAGGAAAAGGCCTGCGACCAGCACCACCACCCGCCCCCCCCCCCTCCCGCGCAGGCAGCGGGAGCGCCAGGGACAGCGGTGGGGGAGAGAAACCCCCCCCTACAACCCCATGCGAGCAGGGGATCTGAGGTAAGCGGCGACCTGAGGGACTACCGCTCCATCTCCTGCCCCGCGGGTCCGCGGTTGGTGACAGGGGGAAGCGGGGACAGGGGGACATCCCCGCTCCCATCTCCTGGGCCACGCGGCCTGTCACACGGTGACAGGGGGAAGCGGGGACAGAGGGACATCCCGCTCCCTATCTTCCTGCCCCGCGGCCTGTCCCGCGGTGACAGGGGGGAAGTGGGGACAGGGGACAGGAGGGACATCCCCGTCCACTCTCCTGCCCCGCGGCCTGTCCCGCGTGACAGGGAGGGAAGCGGGGAGCGGAGGGACATGCCCGCTCCCATCTCCTGTCCCACGGGATGAATATGTACGCTAAAGCGGGCGGCCATTTTTGTTTCTCGCGACCCGAGTAACGCGGTGTTCTCGGGGTGGACCCCGAGACCGCGTTATAGAACGGGGTTTAGTGTAATATATATAATATACAGAGGCGGCAAACTTTATTCTAACTCTGCTCGAGCCACAAGCACGGGAGTTTAATCGGCTTGCCGTTTTTTTCCCTTGGCGTGCCGCGCGTAGCGATGCGCGTCAGCGCTTCCTCGGGAGCGTGCGCGCATGGCGCGATGCCCAAGGGCTCCCCGAGGGAGCCCTGGGTTCCTCTAATGTGGGGCATGGCGGTGGGGTGGGGGTTCCGGGGGACCGGTGGACCGGAGAGGGAGGGGGGGCCTCGATCGGCAGGGACCAGATCCTTCAGAGGGCTCCGGCAACGCGCACGGGCGGACACCTCGGCGCGGGCACGGTATCTGTCGCGGCCGAGGACACGGCAGGGCAAATGTTTAAATAAACTCAGGCCGAGACAGTTATAATAATATAGAAATATATAATATATCTTATATACAGTTCAACCCCGTTATAATGTGATTCGTTACAATGTGAATCCGCTTATAACGCGATGTAAGTGTGGCTCCCAATTTTTTTATTTATGAATACTTTACAACACGATTATTGGTGTCTTAAATACTTTATTGTACAATGCATACAATTGTACATTATTTCTAATGCGATCATCTTATAACATGATGTGATTCTTTTGACCCGAAGCACAGCGCTATAAGGGGGTTGAGCTGTATATATACACAAATGCAGTTTCCGGTTGAAATCCACTTGCCAGGGACGTTCCTTGTGCTGTCTGCTAGTGACCCATGGGTGATTTTGTGCCCCCCACTGCAGTGCACGTTCACCCGCTAATGCTTGAAAAAAGCCGGGTGAACCATGTGCCTTACGTGCGTGGCATAGGGGGGTGGACAGGTGTTATTGTGCGGAGGCTATGACAGAATCAATCTATATATACAGTATATGTCAAGATAATCTGAGAAAATAAGTATAAGGTCCCTGTCCTAAGGCGCTTATTATTGTTACAAGATTGCAGTACCTTGTTATGAGGCACTCATCTCTAAATTCCAGTTCTTATTTCAAAGGATTAGAGGCTTGCTATGTAACCAAACAATTCAAATAATCATGCAAGTCATGATAGTCATACATATTGTTAAAAGTGCTACTGTATTTTCTCTGTGATAAACTAAAGACAGAGTTAACAAGGTGTGACGTGAGGGGGTAACAAGGCTCACAAATAAAGGTTAAGCCCATTTGGTTTCCTCTGATCCATGTTTTGGGGTTTCAAGAGTGTCAGCTCTTGAGCCTAACTATTGTATACGCATGCTATGTAATTATGCGACAATAAAGAATGTTTCTGTTTTTGCCTTTCTTGGGATGCCAGTAGGCAGGGATTACTAGGGTATGAGTTTCAAAGTGGGGTTTGCAGAAAAAGTGTTGTCAGAATGGGTCTAGGTAGTTGGTGTCCCGAGTTGCTGGATACCCCAAAAATGTACCCGAGAATCATGCTTTATTCCCGGATACATATAGGCACATTGTCCCGGCAATATCTCTCCTTAAAAATGCTTGCGCGACTCAACGCTAGGGTACCCTGCTTCAACACAGCCCAGAAAGTTAAATGGGGCACAAGGTTGCAAAGTGTCCCTGTAACTATGAGGGGTCCCTAACTTAAGGGGGATACCCAGTTAATGCCCAGGTCACTCAAAACCAGTATGGAGGTTCTGGGGTGCTCCAACCATATATACGGTTGTGAGGGGATTTTTAAAGACGAGTCCTAGTCTAGTGTATAGTGTGGGGAATATAGGCTAATAGAAAATAAAGTGCAGCTTTTATTCTATTCAACATACCCAGAGACTTAGGACATTTAACAGTATGTTTATATTAACATTTGTGTTTGGTGTAAGATGTACTGCTGTGCATGGTATTATGAGCTGGGACTTTCAGAACCAATGTTCTATGAGCCATTGGGCTCCAACTTGGTGCCAGTGAGACTACTCAGACATCGGACATAAAAGCCACAAAGGATGCCAGAGGTGTGAAGAACATTTGGGCAGGAGGGAAAAGCTCAAATAGCCACATCCGGGGATGAATGGAAGTCTTCCAGACTACCATTTGTCCCACCAGACGTGGAGGAGCCTAACCCAGCAGGTGGCATCTGAATAGCAAGTGGATAAGGTGGCAAACTTGTGCATGCCCTTGGCTGATTCAGAATCCCCGCTTGCCTACACTGGCGACACACTTTATTCGAGCTCGGCTAGTCCCACGAATTCGGGTATACCCGGGTGTATTGCGGTTTGTGACTGTTTTCTGCCCGAGTGCATTGAGGTATTTTCCAAGCAGGGATTGAAGCATTTTATTCCCGCTGGCTGCAATACTGCACAGTATATATATATATACTGCATTACAATTCATGAATTTATGCCATCTGGTAGACACGCGAAGCATTGCAGCCTATTAAATCCTAATCATTATCATTTAACAGATCAGCCGCCCGTCAGCCAGGCATGAACCCAGGCTGGGAAGGCAAACGCAACGGGGCTTGTCAGAGGTGAGGAGCGGCGCATTCCAGGTTTCTGCCAGGTACATACTGGGTATTTGCTCGAATAAAGTGTGTCGGTGCAGTAGCTTCACAAGACTGGCAATGCTCTAATTGGCTGGTAAGAAAGTTCTCATGCTGTGATTGGTTGTAGTATTTTGTGAATGAACTCCAAAATACTATAAGAATCCTCTCAGCCAATCACCCATGAGATTCTCAAGCGCCAAAACAGCAGTGAGGTTTTTGAATGTGGAAAAAGGTGCCTCTGCGCGAATGGCAATGCACCGACTTCAGAAAAACCAACCTCAATATTTTCTAAGTCCAGCTTTTTGGGACCAAGTTCTCAAAAACTAATGTTGCGGTCGCGGCTGGTATTTCAAGATGATTTTAGTCCCAGGACGTTTGGAGCTAAGTTCCAGTCAACGAAAAGCCAGTCCTCCAGAGAGAAGGGAGTGGTGGCGTCTGGAACTTCATGCCGATTTGGAATGTATATACTACTAGACAGCACTCTACAATGAAAATATACTCAGAGTGTACAGGGTGCACGGAACAAAGTGGGCCCAAACAACCCCACTGTAACGCATAGAAACCCAAAAGAAGCTCCAGCACACACTGATTAATAGAACAAACGTAGAACGTCTCGGTTTAAGCCACAAATTTAATAGCATAAATAGAACATATTGTCACCAAAAAGGAATTGTAAATTGCTTGTATTGCAGAGTTACAGCTCTAAAAGCCACCGAAGCAGGGGGATACAAATGGGAAGGGTGTGGGAGACAGAAGGGGGTGAGGGGAAAAAAACATATAAAGACAATGGGGGTAGGGTAAGAGGGGCAACGTTTCAGAAAAAAACCCTTTCCTCAGCCCGTACCCTTGGGTCCAAAGGAACCTCAAGGTACGTCCCTAACCCTTAACCCCCTGAGAGACACACATCTCAAATTCAGATAATCACAAGAATCATATCATCTAGAAGTGAAACGTCCCAATGTGGCATAGGAGAAGGTATATGAGAAACTCAATCAAACCGTACTTTTTCTCACTGTTCAGAAAGCTACTGGATCTCTTCATTTCATTCTTAATTTTCTCAAGAAAACCATTGTCTTTATATGGTTTTTTTACCCCATCCCCTTTCGTCTCCCACACTTCCCTTCCAATGTTATCCCCCCCTGCTTCAGTGGTTTCAGAGCTGGACTATGCAATTACAGCAATTTGCAATTCCTTTTTGTGACAATATGTTCTATTTATGCTATTAAATTTGTGGCTTAATCTGAGACATTCTACGTTTGTTCTATTAATCAGTGTGTGCTGGAGCTTCTTTTGGGTTTTCATGCCGATTTGGGTTCCAGGACATTTCGGGCCATGTCCCGGTCAACTAAAGACACTTGTTTAATGTATAATTTAGCAAGGAAAGTCTAGTCCTCAAGTAAGTGTTTCTCTTCTAATGTAGTTTGTGTTCCATTGTGTGTATGCCTTTACCTGCGAATAAATTTACAATTTTATTTATTTCACTTTACCTGTTTGCTCAATGTATGATCCTGGTAAAAAGGTGTAAATGCTTGGTCTCCTGTGACCTAAGGACGTACTGATTAAAAGTTATGCAAAAAAAAAAATGAGAAACGGACATAGTTCTAGGTTTAGTAGAAAAGGAAATGGCCAATTATGCATACTGTATGCCTAGATCCTATCGTTCTTTATAAAACTATAAAAAAAGAACACTTCAAATTGCTAACTAGAGCAAAAATATGGTTCAGTTATCAAATGCACCATTATTTAGTAAATGCTTCTTTTGAACTTTGGCATATGAATTTATATGAAATTTCACAATGATGTACATTTATTACCACTTTTGGAAGATATTAATTTTTATACATACTCTTTGGCATCCGGCATCAGAGGTATTTCACATAACATGTATATATATACATACATACATACATACATTCATACATATAAAGAAAAAACAACAAATTGGAGTAGCGCCTTAGTATACTGATCTAAATTAACATTAGCTGTGTTAGACAAGATATAGCAATCAGGCTATATAACCAATAGATACCTAAAGGCGATATGTTAACTATAGCAGCTGTATATGATAGTAGACTATTTGCCCATTATTAAACACAACATTAACCAGCATCAATAAAGTAAATAAATACAGTTCTACTTTCCACATCAATATGATGTGCATCCTCTGCAGGTCCCTGTCCTCTGTTGTCAGAGAAATACATATCAAATACATTATAATGTCCCCTAACCCCTTAATCACCTTAGCGGTTAATAACCGCTATAATCATTAAGGGATTAACCCACCCTGCCCCGCTACCTATCAAGGAGGCCTACGCACCCACCCCAGACACCTATAATAATATGGGCATGATAAGCCTCTATATAACTCAATGGGCACCCTAATCAAAATAAATTAATGCTCCAAACACACAATAATAAAACATTAAAAAACTCCCCCCAAAAAAATTCACTAAATAAAAACACTAGCCAGCAAATGCAATTAATACAAGCAATAACCAGATCAACAATGAATTCATTAAACCATTAACCAATCAAAATTAATTAATAAAACAACTCAGAATTTTTTCAAACAGTAACCAATCAAACCAAATAATTACTAACCAACTCGAAATGAATAGTAACAGTAGCCAATTAAAACAATTTATTAATACAACATTAATGAATTAATTAAAACATTAAGCTACAAAGAAATAAATTAAAAAAATATCAGAAACAACCATTAAACGCAATAGCCAACACAATACATAATTAATTAAAAACAACCTGCAGGGACCACCCGAGGGCCCCCAGACCCACGGGGGAACCACTTGAGGGCCTGAGACACCTGTGGGGTTGATGCAGGGACCCCCAGACACTTGCGGGCCCATTGAGGCCCACGGTGACCCATGGGGACCATTTGGAGGCCCAAGGCACCTAGTGGGGACCACCCAGAGACCCTGTGGGCACCCCCTCTGGTGCACTGTGGGGCCTACGGACACCGTAAGGACCACCGGGGACTACCGTAGCCCTGGTGTATTAACCCTGTATGTTAAAAAATAAATAATGGTTTTACATTATGGGGGGCATGGGGGGGTGTATTGATGTTTATTAAATAGTACTATGCTAATTGTGGCCTAGGAGGTGGGTTATGGGGCTGTTGTGTGTGTATTGTTTTTATTGTGGGTAGCGGGGGTGGGTGAAGGGGGTATTAGCCCCAAGGATGGGTGTTTTGTTTTTGCAGGTGGGTAGCGGAAGGGTCAACACCTTCATTACCTTAGCGGTATTAACCGCTAAGGTAATGAAGGGCTTTATTCCAACCGCAACCCCACCACAAGGCCAAAACCCCCACCAGGGGCCAAATACCCCCTTCACCCACCCCCGCTACCCACAATAAGCCTGGCATGGGTGGTTAACCCGTTCATTGCCTTAGCGGTTAGCCGCTATGGTAATGAAGTGGCTATACTGTAAATGCATTTTTCCTGTATCAGATTTAAGCCGGGGGCTACGGTGCTGGTATTAATGGTTATCGGCTCAGGAGACCCCCGGCATCAATCCAATACAGGAAAAAGGCCAAAAAAAATTCTAAGTCCCATATCGCCTTATCGACGGTTCTCCCCACCAATCTGCCAAGTTTTTCTGGCGTTTGGATTTGGGGAGAAAATCGCCATTTAAGGGCCGCGATAGATGGTGATAGGCGGGATTGCCGACCCGTGGCTACTAGAATTGCGCATGTTTATGAACATTCAGCGATAAGTGGCTTGTCGCCGCTCAGTCAGCAATTTGATTTTGTTATCGCCCACTTATCGAGGTTTACTGAATCTGAGTAGGCATTTTGGTCGATAAGTGGTCGATAAGTGCCTTATCGACGCTTACTGCATAGGCCCCTATATATGAATAAAATGGTGGCAATGACCGGCAATGAGACAAAAATTGATTAAGAAAACAAAGGTGTGAATGATATCAAAATAATACCAATTTCTTCAAAGTGTCTCTGTGGTAAACCACCAGATAAATACCTTATGGTTTAGTGTCCCAAAATCAAAATGGAAAGTCAGCGTTGCAGTTTTAGCTTGGAGAGAAAATCACCAACAACTTGCACTGTTCTTGACTGATGGTGGTATGGGGACCTTCACGCTGGTAGGACTCTACACCTGGTCCACTTTGCTGATATAAATCTTTGCTTCAGCGCCTCGGATGTTTCGCCAAGTCGTCCCCTCTCTCACCGATGTTTACAAGTAAGGTGTCCCTCCAATTTGCTTCAACTGTATACACACCGGCTCTTGTGTGATAGTTTCCCTGGCATCAAATGTGCTTGTGGATTATACATAGCCACACCGTCTGTGGGCTAAGTAGCAGGATAATTAACCCCACTCCAGCAAGTACACTGGTTCCACTTTGCTTGTCTCCCAGTATCGATCTGTGGGGACTTCTCACTGGATATACACCAGGCAGAGGGCAGATCGAATCCGTTCCACTGATCAGCTGGGCACCATTCCTCGGTGCGTCAGACACCTCTCACTGCTATCACCTCTCGGCGTTGCATCAATGCATCAGCAGCACGTCCACAGGTGTGACCATTCAGCTCCAATGATCCATCAGAGACTGGGTACCTCTCGGTGTAGGGGAGGAGCAACCTTCACTTAATTCAGGGAGGTGGTAAAGAGGTAGTGGTATAGAAAAAAAGGCTTCCAGACACTTAAAGTTCTAGCAAACTTGTATTGTAAAGTTTGGACATGCAAAAAACATAAATAAATACACAAAAGGTGTATATTGAAGAGAACCTATGCGTTTTGTCTATCTCAGACTTCTTCAGGGGTATAATATGGTGATAAATATACCTCATATTTATACCCGTGTCAATCATCCCATTTGTTAATAGAAATATTGAGAGACCAATTGGATAACTTATATCTCAACCAATCATATCATCACAGAGTGTATACTACACTGGAAGAAATATTAGATTGTGTATAGCCTATAATATGTGCATTAATACAATACAACCATATGAACATTTTAATATAATCGCTTTAAAATAAATAAAATATAGTAAACAATTAAAACATTCTCAAAAACAATATGATTATGGAAGTTAATAGCTTCAACTGCAAGACGTAGTAACATAAAATTATGTGACTATATATATATATAGCCAAAGGTAGATATAAACCAATACATAGTGATTTTTGGTTGAGGGAACAAACATACCATGTACATCTACCAACATATGCATATATATAGTGAGATGCATATATATTAATATAGTTATATCGAGAGAGAGAGAGAGAGAGAGAGAGAGAGAGAGAGAGAGAGAGAGAGCTCACTCCCCTAGTGCATTATCTTATGATGCAGATGAAATAAAATTTATTTAAATAAATGTAAGGTAGATAATACACACTTACAAGACATAAAGAGTAAAATTCACGTAAAGGTATCTTTACACACAGACTCCTGGTACAGATCAGCTGAGATGATGGGGGAGACCTTTATGTATACCCACTGAAAGCCAGTTGCCTTTAGACCTGCTGCTGGAACACTCACACACAGCAGAAACGACTGCAGACAGAGTCACAGTGAGAGCAGGCACATTGGGAGATGGTAACGGTCTCACCTCTTGCAGTTGATCAAAACGAGGTGCCAGAGGCAATCTCAGTATACAGGAGTCCCTTAGTTAGCAGCGGAACACCACGCACACTAAGTGCTTGCGCGATGACGTCACAGTTCTACGTGTTTTGTCAGCGCTTGCTGACTTCGTCAGGGAAGGAAATGCCCTCAGTATTCAGGATATAAATACTGTGCTAGCTTATATCTGATTGGAAAAACCTTAAGTACATGATTTAAATAGACATGCACATGCACCAATTGGAAAAACACTGGGAGAAAACAATTAAGATAATAAATAATTGAATGTTACACATAACCAGGGCATATAGGGTAAATAAAAAAACATATAAAAACACATTATATCAATACATGATTAATAAATAGATACTCTAATAAGTAACACACAGAACCTGAAACAAAAACAAATCTGCAGTCTTAAAAAAAGATTAAAATGCATTAATATGCAAAAATGTAAAATACACAGATAAAAATGATCATCTTACTGTATATTACATAAATATATGAACATGTTATAAAACCATAATTGAACCAGAAATGCAAAAGCCCCTTTGAAACTTAAAGGGGGATTTAAAGGGAGAAAACCAAAAAGCTTAGGGACTGGCCGAACCTGACATTAGACAATAGTACTATTGTCAAGGTTCTCATTAGGCCAAATGGAACCAGACAGTTCAATTTAAAAATCCAAAAACTCTCTCTTTTGGAAAGATATTTAAAACGATCTCCACCTAACAGAAAAGGGGGGATTACCTCTAGACCCATAACCTGTAAAGTCTCAGGTGATTTGTTATGTACAGTGAGAAAATGTTTAGGAACATAATGATTGACATCTCCATTTATTATGTTCCTCCTGTGTTCTAAAAACCGCATGCTCAATGGCCGTGTGGTCCTGCCCACATAGTGGAGGCCACAACCACAGGTTAAAAGATAAATCACATGAGTAGTGAGTAGTAAGACAGTTCGCAAAACCTTTTACTTTATAAATAGACAAACAAGAAAAAAACTGGCGCACAGCCAAGAATGGGTCCCAAATGTATGAATAAAAAATCTTCTTTATTGAGCCATCTTAAAAATGGAGGTCAACACCCTCCTAACTCGTTTCGTGTAAAACCCTTTATCCTTGATAAATTTTCTACAGAAACGCTAGGAGGGTGTTGACCTCCATTTTTAAGATGGCTCAATAAAGAAGATTTTTTATTCATACATTTGAAACCCATTCTTGGCTGTGCGCCAGTTTTTTTCCTATTTGTCTTTGAAGATTTGTCTCATCTCATCCCACTTGGCTGCACGCCTATCAGGATTTTGGACTAAAGAGGCATCTGTGAGTATCATTTATTATTCTCTTCACAGCCCTTATCTTACCCTTCAGGGATCATTGGTCTATCTGGGGACTTTACTACAAGCATCAATCAGAATATCCCCCTGTCCTATCCTGTTTATTTGTATATCACCTATACCATCATATTGAAAGGATCCAGTGTTGGAGCGCCTTTGTCACTTTTATCTTTGGATTGTACTTTATAAATAGGACTGCCTGGGAAGGAGGGAGAAAAATCTTTCTTACAATCTTTCTTACAATCTAAAAATGTGCACGTGATGCACCTCCCTCTACCACATTTAAAATTACCTGATGGTCTTAAAAAAGACTGTGCTTGAGCACAAAATTTTGTTGGGGCCAACACATTTTTAACACTGTTTGCCTTCCTGTACATTATGGTGGGTTTTGCCTGTAAATTCTCTGCTAGAACCGGGTCTCCCAAGAGAACAGGCCAATGTTTTCACAGAACCGCCTCCATTTGGCGTGAAGACCCACTAATATAGTTGAAAAATCTACTTTCCCATCCGTAACATGGGTTTTAGAGAGATTTTATGTATATTGTCTATTTTTGGAGGCCAAAAGGAGGTCTCTGCTATCCGACCCTGTCGCTCTAAGGAAGAATTCCTCATCCAAGGTGGCATCATATCCTTGGTGAGGAACCTCTCCTTTAATGTTTCAGATCGTGCCATAAAGTCCAGCTCAGATGAACAATTTCATCTGATCCTACTGAACTGACTGTACGGCACATTCGATAGCCATAGGAGTTACTAATATATATATATATAATATATATTATAATATATCATAAATATTATATCTATATATATATATATAATATATATATAATTATAAAGATAACACAGGCAGGCACTTCAAAGGCTCCAAAGAAATAGGTTGCTTGTCAACACAAATAACAGGAAACCAGGTGTCCCACCAAGGAGACAAAAAAACAGCAATCAAGGTATTGCAAAGAGTATTGGAAAAAAAGCAGGCACATATAAATCTGTTTTTGAAGTGAAACTCTTAGTGGCACCTCATCGAAAATGGGGCAAAAATGAATTGTGGAGACAGAAATGAAAGGATGTGACGTCAGTGCTGGCAGTTGAGGCCGGCTGTGTTCTGGCTCAGCACGACACCCAACAATGACATCACACCGCCTCCTCAAATCAGATGCGGCGGCGGCGGGAAAGACCGGCGCAGGGGTTAATGGACCCGATAAATGGCTGATGACATAGGCGCGGGGCGGGATAGTCAGTGGGCGCTCCTAACGGAGATTCCCCGCACATCCGCCTGCCAAGCCGAGCAATGTCAGTAATCATGGGGACTGGAGGAAAGCCACGCATGCGAGCAGAAGCGGTTGGCAGCGGCGCCGTTCCCCGCCCGCTGCCACGCTGTGACATGTGTCCCGTCTGCTGCCTGGGACAGCGAGAGACCGCCCGACCGGGACAGCCCCCCACCCACCCTTTCCTTACCTGAATGGGACCTCCTCCCAGCCCACACATGGGCCCGCCCTCTAACTTCACACGCTGCCATGCCGCGCATGCGCAGAAGCGGATGGCAGCGGCGCCATTCAGCCCTCCAGTGACGCGGCGTTTGCGGGCCCCCCCAGGGAAGCGGGGTGGTACAAAAACCGGGTGCAACCCGCGCGGACCCCCCCCCCCCGGACCCCCACACAACGATGGACCCCCCCGGACCCCCCACACACTGACGGACCCCCCCCCACCACATGACTGACCCCCCACACACTGAATGACCCCCCCCGGACCCCCTACACACATGACAGACCCCCCAGACCCCCACACACACTAAACTGACCCCCCCCAGACCCCCACAACTGATAGACCCCCCAGACCCCCACACACACTGACTAGACCCCCCCAACCCCACATTACTGACTGACCACCCCCAGACCCCCACAACACACTGACTGACCCCCCAGAGACCCACACACACTGATGACCCCCCCCAGACCCCCACAACACAATGACTGACCCCCCAGACCCCAACACACTGACTGACCCCCCCAGATCCCCCAACACCTGACTGACCACCCCAGACCCCCACACACACTGACTGACCCCCAGAGACCCACCACACACTGATGAACCCCCAGCACCCACACACACTGACTGATCCCCCCAGACCCCCACACACTGACTGACCCCCCAGACCCCCACACACACGACTGACCCCCAGACCCCACACACATGACTGAACCCCCACAGACCCCACACACACACTGACTGATCCCCCAGACCCCCCACACACACTGACTGACCCCCCCAGACCACACACACACTGACGACCCCCCCCGACCCCCAACACACTGACTGCCCCCCCAGACCCCCACACACACTGACTGACCCCAGAGACCCACCACCAATGACTGAACCCCAGACCCCCCACACACGACTGATACCCCCAGACCCCCCACACACATGACTGACCCCCCCCAGACCCCCACACACACTGACTGACCCCCCAGACCCCCACACACACTGACTGACCCCCCCAGACCCCACACCACACTGACTGGACCCCCACGACCCCCACACACACGACTGAACCCCCCAGACCCCACACACACTGACGAAACCACCGACCCCCACACACACTGACAGACCCCACACACACTGCCTGACACCCCCGACCCCACACACAACATGCCTGACCCCCCCCAGACCCCCACACACACTCGACCCCCCAGAGCCCCACCACCACTGACTGACCCCCAGACCCTCACACACGACCCCCCCAGATCCCACACACCTCACAGTAAACGCACACTCAGTCACAACACTCAGTCACCACTCACCGGACACTCACATCACACGTACACCAGTCACACTCAGTCACATGCACACTCAGTCCACTCATCACACACATCAGTCCCATCACAGTGCACACTCCAGTCAACTCCAAGTCACAATCAGTCACACGGGGGCAGTCACACGCTACACGCATAGTCACACGCACAGTCAACGCACACGCTCAGTCACAGTGCAACACTCAGTCACACGCACACTCGTCACAAGTCACACGTCAGTCACACGCACACTCAGTCACACCGCACACT
Source organism: Ascaphus truei (assembly GCA_036426205.1). Lineage (NCBI taxonomy): Eukaryota > Metazoa > Chordata > Amphibia > Anura > Ascaphidae > Ascaphus > Ascaphus truei. Next base: position 36,763 of record WSYH01004082.1, read on the forward strand.
CAGGCCACACTCGACACGTCAGTCACACGCCACTCTCAAGTCACACCACACTCTCAGTCACACGCACACTCTCAGTCACACACGCACACTCTCAGTCACACGCACACTCTCAGTCACCGCACACTGTCACACGCGGAATTCCCACTGCCTGACCCCCCCAGACCCCCACACCAAGACCCCCCCCCCAGAGCCCCACACACACTGACCTGACCCCCCCGCAGACCCCACACACTGACCCCCCCCGAACCCCATACACCGTACATGCCACGCACACGTCACAGTCACACGGACTAGTCACCAACAGTCACATGCACACTCAGTCCACAACACGTCAGACGCACACTCAGTCACACACTCACAGTCACGACGCACACGCAGTCACACGCAGTCACACGCACAGTACATACGACAACCGTCAAACGAAACCACATCAGTCACACACAACGCTCAGCTCACACACACCACTCAGTAACACGCACACTCAGTCACACTCGTTCCACGCACACTCTCAGTCACACGCCACACTCTCAGTCACACGGCACACTGCTCAGTCACACGCACACTGTCACCCGCACATCGTCACCGCACACTCAGTCACACGCAAATCATCACACGAACTTCAGCACACGCCACTCTCAGTCACACGCACAATCTCAGTCACATGCACACTCTCAGTCACACGCACTCTCAGTCACACGCACACTCTCAGTCACACGCACCACTCTCAGTCACAAGCACACTGTCACACGCGGAATTCACACTTAGTGCAAATAGCTAATACAGGGGATGTGTGCGAGCACGCGCATTCTAAGGTCAAATTTATTTGCGTTTGTCATTGAGATTGGTATTTTGATTTTAATTTAAACATCACCAAACACCAACACAAATACAATTTCTGTGACAAAAGTCAAGAAGTTTCAATACTATGCGCGTGCACAGCACACACAGCTTTTTTTTTGTCCCTTGGTGGGACACACCTGGTTTCCATAAATATATATATATATATATATATATATATATATAGATATATATATATAATATAGTATAGAGATTAATATATATTAGATATAGAGAGAGTATATATATATATATACAGTGTTCGACAAACCTATACATTTGCATGCCCCGGGCAAGTGGATTTAACATCGTGGCGAGCTCCTATTGGCCCAAGCAGCACACATTTGGTACTAGGTGGCGAGTAGATTTTTTTGTTCGGCGAGTAGATTTTTTTGTTCGGGGAGTAGATTTTTTGGTGATTTGTCGACCACTGTGTGTGTATAGTCTCTAAAGTTCCAACATTATTGCTATTCTATATTGCACATTATAAATATTTTATTTGCTAAAAGTTCAAATCAAGAATATATCTACTAACAACACTGTTAGTTCTTACCCCATTAGGTTCCCTTAATTTGGGTCCTGTCCTGTTCCTGCGCCAAATGCAATACTTCATATAAATACGAAGGTTTTTGTGTTAAAACCAGAATTCAGGCAGCATTTACTAGATGCTATTAACCCCTTCATCTCTGCGCACTTGATATTTTCCGCTATATACACACACACACATAACAGAGAGAGATATTAGTTATATATAGATATATATCTATATATATAGATCGATATAATATATCTTTGTCAACACTTTTATGGATGACAGTTATTTGGGGTGCAATCAAAGAGGATAAGTATAGTAGGCTTTGAAAGGTATTGGAAGCAACTAGGGCAGCAACCGTGAATTAAAAAAAGGAGAAATACCTATTTGGGTATAAAAAAGTATGTGTATTGGTGCCATTTTTGCTCATGAAGGTAACACATCAGAAAAAAAGATAAGAGGGTAGTAAACCACCGAAATGATGCCATGTCTACAATCAATAAGGGACATTGCATGCTGAACTACCTGTTTTGGCTGCATATTAATTGAAAATATGCTAATGTGGTAGAAATCTGTTTTCTATGTGCCAACTGAGTCACAACATAGTTTATGAGAAAGCAGGCACTTATTTATTTATCTGGAACTGAACGAAAATTCTAATAGTCACAGATTATTTTTCTTTGTATTTAGAAATGTGCACACTAAACAATACTAGCAGCAAATAGTTGATAGCAAGTATGAAACCCATATTTGCCAGGGATAACAGGCAGCAATTGTTCATTGCTTAATTTAGCCAATTTGCTGTAATTGGAATTTTTGTCACACAATCTCTAGTCCAAATTACCCTCAATCAAACGGTTTTCTGGAGTGTTTAGTCAAGACAGAAAAAAACATTATGGAAAAAACTTTGGAATGCGGAAGGAATTTGTATAAAGCTTTATTCATTTACCAAAGCAACACCACTATCCAATGCGTTTTCTCCAGCCCAACTGTTGATGGAGAAAAGGTTAGGTCAAATTTACAGATCATTGAAAACTTGTTTACATCTCAAGATAAAGAACAAATAAGATGCTGACATGAAAGAAGTGCCCCAATAAATAATACAAAAATATTTATGTGACATAACAGTGAGAATGTTGAGAAAATTGGACATTAAGGGGGTCTGACGTAAACAGCACTAAAATCTCAGCAGCCATTTTGCAAGCCATTTTGTCTTGTTTGCTATAAGTTTTATTTGTCATTCAGTTTGTTATAAGCTGTGTCTGTCTTCCATGTTGTAATGTGCTGATTTCTGTGAAGCAGAGCAAGATTTTGTTTGAGCTCTCAGTCGATTCTTTGTATCTTTTACCAGCTACAAACGATGGGAAAGGAGTATGTGGGAGTGATGGGAGGTAAAGGAAAGGTCCAGACAAGAATGAGAGACCTTGGTAGAATTAGCCTGAGATAAGCACAGTTTCTAACATTGTAACTCTGATAGAAAGTATCAATAATAATGTATAGGAAAGGTTACTGAAGCTGGTGTAATGATTTTTGCTGATTTACATATATTCATTTTGTTTCTTTATTATACAATTACGTTATTTTTATGATGCACAAGCCAACTCATAAAGGGGCGTATGCTTTAATTTTTAGGGTATAAATGTATCTTATACCATATTGCCTGTTAGAATGCGTTTTTATAGAAGCTTTCTCCTGTGTACACTGAATAAACTCATTTGATATTATATATATGATATATGTTTGTTGTAACATTTTTACAACTTTCACAACAGCACTTAGGGCCTCATGCTATAAGCAGCTATGAGCCCTTATTGCCAGCTTATCGCCAAAAAAGCCTACAGCAATTCAGTAAGCCTCGATAAGCTTCAGTCCCTTTCATGACGTTACAATAAAAAAAAATGGGCACATGTTTTTCACAGCCAATCAGATGGCGTGTGAATCATTTGCCGCCCAAATGTGACGTCACATGCCATATTTAAGGCTGTGATGTCTCATTTGAGCTCCAGAAGCCGACGGGTCAACATCATGGATTTAACATGGGGTTATTGGATTAACAGATGAGGATAAAGACAGAGGAAAGAAGATGATGATGGAGATTAAAGAAAGAAGAATTTGGTTACCTGTTCCGGATATTCACGGTGGATGGCGTTGGATGGTGTTTCATGACGTCACCATACGAGAGCTTCCTGATTCACCAGAATTCGGAGGGCCAAAGCTTCTAAAGGTAAGATAAATATTGAATGTATGCACTTTTATTTATACAGTTTTTTTGATTGGATTTTTCTTTTTTTTAATGTTTTTTATTGCCCATTGACTGCTAATGTATTAATCTGTGCCTGTTTATGGTACAGATGAATACAGTGGGCGCCAATGCATTTTTTGGCAAATGTATTTATTTATCAAATATTTTACCAGGAAGTAATACATTGAGAGTTACCTCTCATTTTCAAGTATGTCCTGGGCATAGAGTTAAGACAAATAATACATGGTTACAAATAGAGTTACATAAGTGAACAGGGTATACATTATATACAAGACATTGCATGCACAGTTAAAGAAAATATATATTATAGGCGTATATAAAAGATACAGACCAGATTAAAATGTGAGACAGCCTTAGATTTGAAAGAACTTAAACTGGTGGTGGATGTGAGAGTCTCCGGTAGGTTGTTCCAGGTTTGTGGTGCGCGTTAAGAGAAGGAGGAACAGCCGGATACTTTGTTAAGCTTTCGGACCATGAACAGTCTTTTGGAGTCAGATCTCAGATGATAAGTGCTGCATGTGGTAGGGGTGAGGAGCTTGTTCAGATAGATGGTTAGCTTGTCCAGAAAGTATTTGAAGGCAAGAGAGGAAAGATGAACTTTGTCCTAGACTCAATTGATGACCAATCTAGTTCTTTGAGCATTTTGAGGTGATGTGTGTTGTAGTGACATTGTAGAACAAAACGACATATTGAATTGTAGAGGGTGTCAAGTTTGCTAAGGTGGGTTTGGGGTGCCGAGCCATATACTATGTCAAGTTCATCTAATTTGGCATAGGTTTTTGATTTCAGGTATCAATGTGCATCCCGAATGTTACGTGGGAGTCAAACCATATGCCCAGGTATTTAAAACTAGTAACAGGAGTTAGGGTGGTGTTAGCATTGGGTCTGATCTGGAGCTCAGACATGGGAAGCTTTAGAAAAAGTAGCCTTGGTCCCAAATACCATTGTTACAGTCTTGTCAATGTTTAAAAACAGTTTGATTTGGGAAATCCAATTTTCAAGTCTCAAAAAATCAGATTGAAGTATGTATTCATGGTCGGAGAGGCTAGGGCTGTGTGCATATAGGATTGTGTCATCTGCATAAATGTGTATTGAAGCTCCCTTACAAGCTGTAGGAAGATCATTGATGAACACTGAGAAGAGTAGGGGCCCCAGAAAAGAGCCTTGCGGAACACCACAGGTGATATCCAGGGGGTTGGAGTTACAGCCTGAGATGGACACATGTTGGGATCTACCTGATAGGTAGGGCTGAAACCAGTTTAAAGCAAGCTTCCCTATTCCAGAGCACTGGAGTTTGTTAAGCAGGATAACATGATCAACTGTAATCAACATTGCAAAATCTAGGAATATTGCACCAGTGAGTTGTCCCAGTTCCATTCCACACTGGATTTCATTGCAAACTTTTAGCAGGGTAGCTACAGTGGAGTGTCTGGGGCGAAAGCCAGATTGAAATTGGCTAGGGAAATTTGTCTTGGTATAGTAATCGCTTAATTTGGAGTGAACACATTTTTCCATGACTTTGAATAGTATTGGGAGAAGAGAGATTGGCCTGTAATTTGAGACAGTGTTTTTGTCCCCACTTTTGAGGATTTGGACAACTCTGGCAGTTTTCCATGTCTTAGGGATATGCCCTGCAGACAGAATAGAGTTGACTATTGAACCAATGGGTTTGGCAATGGCTGTGGCACCAAGTCTTAGGAACTTAGATTGCAGTAAGTCACACATTGAAGACATGAGGGGGTGAGTAGGCTATAGTTATTTTGTAGTTAATTTATACATGTATTGTTGTACGTTTGCTTATTGCACAATAACATTTTTTTACTACTTATTATTCATAAGAACTTCAACATTCCTTTTTTTTTCTGAAAACAAATATTTAATAATTAAATAAATATATATTTAAAAAAAACTTAACTCCCAGACACCTATAACTCTCTCCCTCAACTCCCCTTCTATAAACTACAGGACTAGTGTCCTGTTCTTTGCTGCGCCTTCTCTTCCGCATGCTGGAGGAGTAAGATTTGAAATTCTGTCTGCAGTTTTAAAGAAAGTAAGCCATTTAATACACTCTCTCCAGCATTTTGTACATATAGTACTATTGTAATAACAGTAACTGTCAACACTTGTTATATGTACTGTGAAGTACCTGTAGGTACACTATAATTATTTATAATTAAGTACAGTACACTAAGCAACATCATGCTGCTTACCACATAGATAAATACACTTTTTTCCATATGGGACTGCATATCTGACATTTTCAAAAATAATCCAGAGCAAAACATGTACAGCAAATAGCACTTAGTACAACACACAGGAAACAATACTCACGGGATCAATGTACACGGTCCTCCAGTCCCCATCTAGCCCCTTGTAATTTACATACTTCTCCAGCCATCATGGAAGATCATGGTCCCCCATTTAGCTGGTTTCACAGAGGCCTTCTGTGCTCCTCCATGCTTAGCCATAGCAGGAGGAGTGTGTTAGATCAGTGACCCTTAACAAAACATAATAGAGAATTAAAACACTACAGTATATTGTATACCCTGTTTATCATTTTCAATCATCACAACATACATTTATTAGAGTAGATACCATATTCACACTTACTCTTGTAGGGAATATGACCTTCCACATTTGGTCTATGGTGTCCCAGTGCTCCCTTGGGAACTGCTGTCATAGAAATGTGGGGATGCTGCGTGTGGTCATGGCTGGCTCTGTGAGGTGACCTAGACATCTGCCTACCATCTTACAATTATTTGAAATTTCTGGCAGGGGGGCATTACATTATTGCTCTTGACCAAGTATAAACAAAGTGAGGGAGTTGTTGAAGGATGTAACACGGTAAATTCCCTGTGATGTTATAAAGAAGGAAAACCTGTGTGCAGAGCCTGATACAGGACTGGGGAGGTCAATTATAATCCATGCTGCCTTAATGAATCTCCCCAGATGCCTAATTCGGCCTTTAAAAAGCATGTACAGGCATACCCCGGTTTAAGGACACTCACTCGCGAGTAAGTACATATCGCTCAATAGGCAAACGGCAGCTCGCGCATGCGCCTGTCAGCACGTCCTTAACAGCAATACCAGCTCCCTACCTGTACTGAAGCTGTACGCAAGTGGGGAGACTATAGAGCCTGTTACAAATGCGTTATTTACATCAGTTATGCACGTACATGACGATTGCAGTACAGTACATGCATCAATAAGTGGGAAAAAGGTAGTGCTTCACTTTAAGTACATTTTTGCTTTACATACATGCTCCGGTCCCATTGCGTACGTTAATGCGGGGTATGCCTGTAGTAAAGACAGCATGGTATCTGTACAGAAAGGTACTGGACCCTGGACTGCTGGGGAGAGAAGCCCTTCACACAGACTTACAGAACCCTACACCAGCTGAAGGTAATTGACCTCCACCTGTGAACGGTTTATCTGACTGTAGATAGGGTATGTTATACTGTAAGGTGTGGTCTAGTTAGTCCTCCCTATGGGAGTAAGCCCTGTATTGTTTTGTTTTCCTTTAACCCTGTTTTTGCTGAAACACAAGCTGTTTTTTTTGTTGTTTAACCCCACCGGTTAATAAAAGCCTATTTTTGATTTCCCCTTAAAACGTCTCTTGTGCTAAAAAAAAACCTCTGCACACATCTCCTACAAAGGGCTTTAAAGAAATGCTGTCCTATCTACACCTTTCCCCCTCTCTAATAATAATATTAATAATAGCTTTATTTCATATAGCTCATTTCTCCCAATGAGACTCAAAGTTCTTCGCAATTATAGTATAGTGCGCAGTACATACTGTAGCATATACTCATTTTTTACACACAGTCCCTGTCCAGATGAGCTTACAATCTATGTTTTTGGTGCCTGAGGCACAGGGAGATAAAGTAATTTGCCCAAGATCACCAGGAGCTGAAACCAGGAATTGAATCAGGTTCCACTGATTCAAACTCAATGTTGTTGTTTAGAGTCAATATCTTTAACTACTGATCCACCCCTTCTTCCTTCTCTCCTTCTCTGTAGGTGAAAAACTGATGTTTTGTTTAAATGGTACAGTAGAAAATATAATTTCTTTTACGCCTGAACAATTGCCAAGCAATGATCAGTTAAAGTATAAACACACCTGTTCATTTTTTGTGCCGTTCAATAGCCTCACCACGATCATGGACAAAGTTATGCACTGTGCCATCTGCTGGCCACAGACTGAATTGCAATTAAAATAAAGTCCACCGACCCACGGGATGTGATTCCGTTGGTTGCCCATGACCATTCCGTGGGGCACAAAGTGTTCCCGTGGGTGGAATCTTGCACCTTGTTGTGATACTGTAGACAGGAATTCTTGCTACATCTGTACAACAACTAACCTGCTTTGATATTGCAGAAATCATACAAAAGCACACTTAAATTATATTAGCTGTGAATCATAAATTAAAGCTCACCCTTAGTTGAGTATTTAATCAAATGAAATTATTATTTCATCAAATAATTTTATGGCATAACGATTTTGTCTGGATTTGTTTTGAGTTTTCTCCTTTAGTAATTTAATTAGTGAAGCTTGAAAGCAAACCATATGGCTTTCCATGAAACAATATTTACACATGAATAATAATTGTGTAATTGGAAAGCTGTCCTAAAAAGATGAAAGCAGTAGTGAACTGGTACATAAAGAACAATATTAACTTGATTTAGGGACTTTATTTAAATTTAAACAGCATCAATTGTTTCTAAAATTTAGCATTGTAGAAACCAAAATACAAAATGTACATACTATAGTTTTATATTTATTTGAATTTGTTAAAGTATGCAACTTTTTTTGTATGACAGCTAATATTAATAAAGCCCTATATGAAATGTAATAAAACATACATCAAAATATAAATATATTATCTTTAGTCAAATTATTCATATTTTATTATTCATATACAGTATATATATGAAACACGAAAAAAAACCTGCAACAGACCAGCTATTATAAATACCAAAATCAGCTAAATAAATGTATGTAATGCACATGAGCTGACGGTGCTAGGGAATATAAATATATTAAAACGAAACAGAAAATAAACCCTAAAGAAGCACTCTGGTGTACTAGAAAAGTAACACAATTTATTAATTAACATCACAAGAAAAAAACACTCCAAAATATATGAAAAGAACAATCCTGTGAACCCACAAGATCAGATCTAATACGACTAACACCTAAATAATATGAAGTCTAATGAGCTGCAAAAGGTCCTGCCACAGAATAAACATACACAAATAGCATATAAGTAACAAACAATTTAAAGATACAGTGCACCATTGCGAGCTTAGTCATGCGCAGATAGATGCGCTGGGACACTCAGCGTCACAGAAATAAATATAAGACAAAAAACAAATAGACAATGACAAAAAACAAAAGTAATTGGTTAATATTATACATCAAATATGCTCATAATACATACATGATTTGCAGAAACCATTAAATATGTTAAAATATTATCATTAAATAACATATGATAATAAACGAAGTTGACTGACCTCATTAGTCTTAATATATGTGGCCAAACAACATTTGTGTTTAGAAGTATATTGAGCAGAATGTAACCTTATTATAACCTAAACAGGCTCAAGCTAACTGATATAGTGGGCTCGCAATGGTGCAACTTAGCTCGCAATGGTGCACTGTATCTTTAAATTGGGACTACATATACCGGGACATACAGGGACTACTTTTTTATTACGTTTACCCCTGAGGAAGAAAGCAAGACTTTCGAAACGCGTAGGGTGGTTCCGTGAGGTCCTTCCCACTCAGTTGTGATTACTGTCCCCCTTGGAGTTGATAGCTGTTACCCGTGGGCTGCTGTTTTCTGGTGCACGAATACTCTGCATTTGAATTTGCTCCATTTGGCGTGCTTTACGTGGTCGGGCAGGAAGTACCTGCAGCTGCCAGTCCACAAGCCATCATCACGTGTCTACTGCGGACAGAGGCGGATGCCGCAGGCTGGAGGAGCCTGTATTCTTCACACAGGATACAACACGTCTGAGCCCAGGGGTTTACTACAGCAGCAGCAATTAATAAGAGGGGATACTCTTTGAAATATCCACCGCCTGATACCTTCTTACATTTGGTAAGCAGGTACCACCACCTGAGTTGGAGCGTCTTACTAGAACCTTATATATGTTTTTATGTATTTTTAATGTTTATTAATGATATACCATATTAAATGTGTTTGTAATTTGTCACCTGTTGTTCTCAGCGTTTGTCTTATGTTGCATGTTTGTATGTATGTTTAACAGTATTATACTATGTTTGATTTTTTTCCCTTACATCCATACAGAAGGGCGAAATCCGTGATACTGGTTGTATAATTTTTTTTTATATATTATTTATTATTTAATATATTGTAATACACATCATAGTGCAGAGCGCCATAGATATAACTATTTTTCCTACTGTATACTCTGACTATTGGGAAAGAAAAAATCTGTGCCATACTTAGCTGTATCATACTGTACTTACAATACTGCAGCACAGTACTACTTTCCTGATGCTTGCCCATTACGCGCGATCACAATGGGCAACACAGTCGCAATATGGTCTATATATTTATTGCAGCGTTCCGCGGTGAGTACATCGTTCCAAAAACTCATTATGCCTTTCAACAACTCGTCCTTTTTGGAGGGTTTTGCCACTTTCCGGATATGGTCCTTCAGCTGATGCCAGACCATTTCGATTGGATTGAAATCTGGCGATCTGTCATTGGAAAAAAAGGACAATTAGTTTAAGAGATACAGTACACAGTAAAAACAGTGGGGGGAAAAATGAGACACGGTCTACTGCACTTACTCCGCTGGCGTCTTCACCCAGTTGATACCGCGCTCAAGGATATGCACTGTTGACGCGGTGTGCTTCGTATCGTTGTCCTGGTAGAAGCGGTGACCATTGGGGAACTCGCGTGTGATATATTGCACTCTCAGGGACAATGTTGTCTTGGAAGAAAGCTTTATTCATTATTCCAATAGCAAGAAAAGAAAAGTGCTTAAAAAACTGCGCAATAGTACAGTACAGTGCATACAGTAAGGTTACACTAGTAAAGTACAGTGCATAAGGCTACATTATATTTGATATATTTTACTTTCAAAGATGATAATGCATCCTTGTCCACACCTAGAGATGGCACCCCACACATGCAGCTTCATGGTGTGTTTTGGCTGCGGCTTCAAAGATATGCGGCCTTTTTTGTGGAATGCAAAGCTTGCAAATCTCTCCAGCGACACAGTAGACTCATCAGTGAAGATGCAATCCTGGAAAGTCTCCCCACTGTCAATCCATGCCTGGGCCTGGACCACACTTTTGATTTTGTTTGCGTCCCGTATCATGGGGTACGCTCTGTAATGACAAGGAATAAATAATTTTAGCGGTACAGTACAGTTTCCTAAACAACATTTTTACCTCCTGTACTGTCCAGTACTAACCTCACACATCCATATTTCCATCCAATGCTGCGTCTCATCTTCTTTATGCTGGTCTCGGATACAGTGAGATTGTGATTTTCCTGCAGAGTGTATTTGACCCTTAATGCACTCCTCTCATCATTCTCCTCACTTATTTTGTCCACCAGAAGAGTTGTCTCCTTACAATGTAAAGAAAAACATTCCGGTAAGTAAAAAAATTAGAGACAGTAGATCAAGAGGATACAATATATTGTTCTATTAATACAGTATGCAGCAATATAAACTGTTGAAATATAAATATAAATATACAAAATATATATACTGTTGTAATATAAATATAAATATATGAAATATATACTGTTGTAATATAAATATAAATATACAAAATATATATATACTGTTGTAATATAAATATAAATATACAAAATATATATACTGTTGTAATATAAATATAAATATACAAAATATATATACTGTACTGATATAAATATAAATATACAAAATATATATACTGTTGTAATATAAATCAACAGAAATAACAATATTATTAGATTTAAATTAAAATTAATTTTATTTTAAAGTTGTATAAATATACAGTACTTACGCGTTAGTTATCCTTGGTGCCCTTTTGCGGTCTCTGTTTTTTCCGTGTGCTTGATAGCTCACGGTGGTTGCTGGCACAACGATGCCAGAAGTAGCTAACCAGCGTTGGATCGCAGCAATTCGGTGTCCGCTCGTGTACATCTCGTTAATTTGCATGCTGAGCTCCTTGGAAATCTTTTTAACAGGCATTGCTGCGAGTAGAAAGAAATACAAACACAAGAATGTATATTCGATGTTTAGTCGATGTGTATTCAATGTGCAGTGAATCCACAAAATGGATGGTGTGTTTATACGGTAATGACTCACATTAGAGTACGCCCACTTTCAACACCTGTACCTGGTTGCCATGCATAAAAGGTAACACACTTTGCATAGCCCACCACTCAATGATCTGTATCTGAACTTGCCCTTGTCCAGATATTGCATTGTGCCACCTGCTTCCATGGAGCATCCCCGATTCTACGGACTCAGGAACCCACTCGCCTCTGCCGTGCCTGTCATGCAGAAAACGCGAAAAGGCGGTTGCCGTTTCCACACCAAGGCAAAAGCGACAGGCTAAGGCCAATAAAGAAAACCTTCTGCTGAAGCCAAAGTCTAAGGGTTTTCATAGACGTCAGCCTTATTATGTCAAGAAGATATACGGTGATGTACTCTCGACGCAAAACGATTGGCAGCCAACCCATCGAATCTGCAGACCACTTCCTCCCATATGCTTCGATGACTCTGCCGCCGCTGTCCCGGAAATCTTCAGCCCGTCTTCTCCACCCCTCATCCTTGACGCTGCCGCCACCCTCATGGAAACCCACAGTCCATCTTCTCCAGTTCTATCCGACGACGCTGCCTCTGAAATCCACGGGTCACTTTCTCCTTTGCTCTTAGACGACTCTGCTTCTCGCCCGGATATCCAAAGGTCACTTTCTCCATCCCTCTTCGACGACGCTGCCGCTTCTCCTCTACCGGATATCCACAGGTCACCTCCTCCACTCTTCTTCGATGTTGCTGCCGCTTCTCTCCATGGAACCCCCATCTCATCCTCCGTTGCACCCATCCCCCAGATGTTCACACGCCATGCACAAGAAGCAGCTCGTTAGAACGGATGCTGAATGGGATAACTGTGGATCTCCCCAGGAATTCTATTGTGCTAGCAAAGATAGAGATTCTATTGTGCTAGCAAAGATAGAGCTGCTTCCGGATGGATCGACGGATGGAGAAGATAGAGACTGACATAGCGGGCATACATTATTTGCTCAGTATTAATGCCCCTGTTTCCCTGACACTGGAGCAGGGGGGTGACATGGATGTGATGAATGGGACCTTTGACCCCCTTCCATCACCAAGCGCACCCCCTCCACCAGAAGATGCAGTGTACATGTATGCCGTTGAGGAGGACATGACAACCCCGTCAAGACCACGCCAGGAGACAACACGGTGACCAAGACCAGAGGAAAGCTTCCTCCCAGATAACCTACCATCGCCCGTCGCCTCAAGCACACCCGCTCCCAAAAGATCTACAGTCGCTCGCATCGATACGGTGCCCGACATCACCCTGTGCGATCTGCCACCAGCGCTAATGGAGAAGTATAGGGTGAATAGTGCTGGTGCACCCCACAAGTATGCCTTGTTACTTTTTAAGCACCATGTTCCCTACTCGTTGTACTGCGACTGGGCCTTCAAAGTGAACTACGACGGAAATCGCGTTAAAAAGGCGCTTCCTGACAATTTAAGACGGAACATTCGGGATGAAATGCGGCGCTTTTATCCAATTACAGATCCTGTAATGAAAGGCGTTCGAGACTGCATTAATGGCGTTTTGCGCCATGCAAGGAATCGGCCTTGGACGGACAATGCAGAGGACTTTCTGTAAGACCATACTGTTGTGCTTAACTGTATTGTACTGTACATGGTTTGACCTGCTGTACTTAAATAAAGGAGATGTTGTTGTGTGTTTTTTTACTTGTATTTATACAGAAATGTTTTAATTTGCTGTCCACACAAACAGGACATGCACAATTCCAGTCCCTGGGTGCCGCAAACAGGCACGGTTTTCAAGGTTGTCCTGAAAACCTGCCCTATTTGCTGCCCTCAAGGACTGTAGTGGTGCAGGTCTGACTGACAGTTTTGCGCACCATCCCACTGTACTGTATATGTTTCTTCAATTAAGGAGATGTTTCGTTTGTATACTGCATTTCATGAATAATTTTTTTTTGTAATCACAGGTAAGACCATACTGTTGTGCTGAACTGTATTGTACTGTACATGATTTGACCTGCTGTACTTAAATAAAGGAGATGTTGTTGTGTGTTTTTTTTACTTGTATTTATACAGAAATATTTTAACTTGCTGTCCACACACACAGGACATGCACAATTCCAGTCCCTGGGGGCCGCAAACATGCACGGTTTTCAAAGGTTTCCCTGAAAACCCACCGTGTTTGCTGCCCTCAAGGACTGTACTGGTGCAGACTGTTTTGCACATAGCCATCCCACTGTACATATATGTTTTGACTTTCGTTCTTAATACGGAGATTTTGCGTTTTGCTTATTATGAATAAAGAATTGTTTTTAAAACATGTACTGAAACCTACTGACTGACCCATTCAAAAACAAAAAACATGTTTTTCACCAATGTAGCAGTACCTACACCTGTTGATGTTTGAAATTGCTGTTCCCTTAATGGTTTCTACATGTACAGTATTTGTAAATAAATGTTTTTGTACTTACTGGACTCCCACCAATAAAATAACATGTTTATTTGTCTTACTTGGTTTCCATTTGCCCTTTGCTACTGTAACAAAATACAGTGTTTCCTAGAATGTCGAGGCAACTGCAACTGTATACTGTACAGGCTCATTATAAAGAATTAAAAAAAAAAAAAATAGAAGACACAAACTTACTGTACTGTATGTACTGGCCCTGTATACTGTAGAAAGACACATAATGTCTGTGATCACATGTAGAATAAATGCTAGGTTTTATTTTTTTCGGTTTTTACACAGTATACTGTACTGTATATAAAATAATTTTGTACAGTATCCTGTACGGCCCGGAAACATCAGCATACTGTTTCAGGTACAGTATTCTATCCCTAATCAATAACAACGGCAACTAACTGTAGACTCCGTAACGTGGGTTTTAAATCTGTTCAGCAATGTGCCGCAATTGTTACACAGCGATATTATCCACGAAATCCCTCCATTAGCCATTTTTCCTTTTCTGGGAAAAACAAAAAGGCAAGTTTACTGTAATGGTCACCCCCTAACGAAGTACCCAGCCAGTCCCACCAATAATTTCTCGGGGGGGGGGGGGGCGTCTCCTTTCACCATGCGCATGCGCCGTGCCGTCGATGCGATTTAAAACGATATATGCGCTTTTCAGAAGGCTCCAATGCGCATGCGCTAGACGTTCCACCAATTGTTCGTATCGGCGTTTACTGTATAAGCCGCCTCAGCAATGATATTTGCTTACAGGCGAATCATTTGACTTTGAATCGCACGCGATATGATACTGTATTGTCAAAATAAAAAAACACAGAAAAATAATACGGCAACAATACTCACCTAGTATTTCCCATGTCCTGGCGCCGGCGCCGGTCCCACTGCGTTTCAGCGTTCTTGATCATCCACATCGATAGTTTGCAGCGGGACTAGTCACCTGTAGTGAACTGATGAGGCCTGGAAATTGCTTAGGTACATGCAAGCTTGATCGAAACTGCATGCGAATCCAGCTCAGGCTCAGGGTTGTCACTGCCGGCGGGCACTTCTTTGGAAGCCGGTCTGGTGCTTGCTTGGCAGCGACTGTCGTTTCTTAGTTGGTTTTACCACGACCCTTCGCCTTTTGCCGTCACATTATCATAGATACAGGAAAAAGCCGGGTGATACAACCATCCCTCCAACAAATTGTGGCTCATACGATAAACGATCGCTCACATGACCTTTCCTTATTGCACGCTTCCACATATAGAGCTGGCGAAAATTTGTAAATTCATAGTTTTCGATAAAACTGATAAATTTGAACAACTGTTGCCATCGTATCATCTGTTGCTTATAATCGCGCCCATATCAAATACGCTAACTTCTGTCGGGTTTTTGGAAAACGGGCTGCACTTGAACACTCTGGCGGCCGGCAGCTCTCTGGAGAATACTGTAACCGAAACTGGTCTTTGTCTTTCTTTAATATAATAAAGCCTAAATTGATACATTTTTGCAACCTTTTCCTTCAGTCTCAAGGCCAAGTTACAATAGCACACTGTGGTATCTTTTTTAAACGAAACACCTGCAAGTCGACACATTACTGAAGCGCATGCGCATTACAATTCATGAATATCTGCCATCTGGCGGACACGCAAAGAATTGCAACCTATTAAATCCGAACCATTATCAATAAACGCATCAACCGCGCGTCAGCCGCGCATGACCTGAGGCTGGAAACGCAAAATGAACGCGGCATGCGCCAGGTGAAGAGCGTCGCATTCCAGGAAAAAGCCAGGGAAAAAACGGCGATTTGTTAGAATAAAAGCTGCCGCAGCAGTACACAGAAAGTCCATACATACTACATCCATAGACCCGGAGCTCTTGAGATGGCCCATTGGGGCAGCACGAGTGGGCAGGGTCTTCCTATGAATGCATCGTAAACATTTCCGGCAGTGTTGTTCAATTGACTCCCTCATTCTTGGCCAGACAAATCGGTCTCGTACTAAACCCAGTGTCTTATCCACCCCCAAATGTCCATGATCATCATGTAGTGATCTTAAAACCAGGCCTTGCAGTTGCCGGGGTAGAAAAGTTGTCGACGGTCAGGATGATTGTGGAATTGAATGACCCTATAGAGTTACCCGTTATCCATCTCAAACTTGTCCCATTCTAGCATGAGGAGGCTTACATCATTGGAAGGAGCCCGTTTCACTAGGGAATAATCATTGTTGTGTTGCGCCTCTCGGACAGCCTTAGCCGCAGGATCACATGTCTGTGCTATCACCAATTCCTTCCAAGTGAAGATAACATTTTGGGTTAGACCCATGCCATCAGGGTGACAGTAAGCTTTTGGAAGGCCTTTATGTCGACACCCTAAAGAATCCACGACTCTTAACTCTGAGAATGCCAATCGATCATTTACAAAAGCAGCAGTGGAATACATGGCTCTCATCCCTGGTCCCGGGATTTCTTCCCAAGGCCCATTATCAGAGATCTCGCTCAATCCCGATCTTCTAGATAGAGCATCGGCGCCTATATTGAGAGGTCCAGGCTTATATTTCAGAGAAAAACGGTAATTGGCGAGGGTGGCCATCCATCTATGACCGGTCGCATCTAATTTGGCTGTTGTTTGTACATAGGTCAGCGGATTGTTATCCGTTCTGACTTAGAATGTAACCCCGTAGAGATAGTCATGTAGTTTTTCAGATATGGCTCATTTGAGGGCAATAAACTCCAACTTGTGGACAGGATAATTCATTTCACTAGAGGTCAGACTTCTACTTGCATAGGTCACCGGTCGCAGCCCAGTAGGATACTTCTGATGTAGCACCGCTCCCAGTCCGTTAAGGCTGGCATCTACGTGCAAGATGTAAGGCTTCTCAGGGTCAGCATAAGCCAGGACTGGAGCTTCCGTTAAACTCTTCTTAAGCCCTTTAACCGCTTCTTCACATGCTGGTGTCCACCGATCCCCGAAGTGTGTTCTTGGAGGGGTCTTCTTCTGCTTGGGTTCTTCTGGATAGACTTTTAGCAAGTTGTTCAGCACAGCCACCTGCTTGGAGTATCCATCTACAAACCGCCGATAGTACCCGCAAAACCCGAGAAAGGCCCTCAGTTCCATCACATTCTCGGGTCTTGGCCAATTCACCACCGCCTCTACCTTGGCCGGATCAGTGGCCACTCCATCTGCCCATACTATATGGCCCACATAAGTGACCAAGGTCTGGCAGAAACAGCACTTGTCTAAGGAGAGTTTCAATCCTTCTTGACCTAATCGATCCAGCACCTTTATCAGCCGAATCTCATGTTCTTCGAGAGTTGTTCCGAACACAATTATGTCGTCTAAGTATACCAGACACTCACGAGGACACATGTTTCCAACATGTCTCCAATCGTCTTCTCAATAAGTCTTGGAAGGTGGCGGGAGCACCGCAGATACATTGGGGCATCCGGGTGAACTGATAGAAGCCCAACGGACAGACAAACGCCGTCTTTTCTTGATCCGCCGTACTCATGGGAACATGGTAGTATCCTGATCGAAGATCCAACACGCTAAACCACTGGCTTCCGGGTAATGCACTGAGGATCTCTTCTATGCATGGTAGCGTGTATTGGTCAGGCACCGTACGTTTATTCAGAGTTCTGTAGTCCACGCATAATTGCACGGACCCGTTCTTCTTGCGGACCACCACAATTGGCGAGGTACAAGGACTTCGAGATTCGGTCACTATACCGGCTGTTTCCATCTCTTTCAAGACACCTCGCACATCTTCCATGTCTTGAGGGGCTATACGCCGAGACCTTTCTCTAAACGGAGTCTCATCATTCAGACGAATGGTGTGCTGAGCGCTTCTACTGCATCCCACATTCATCTCGCTAGTGAAGAACACTTCCCGTCTCTCTCTCAACTGAGCACGTAGCCTCTCCTTCCATTCCTATTCCAGGGGAGACTCTCCAAAGTCAAATTGTAGGTCCTCAGGCTCTCCCACCATGCGGGCGGCCTGGACGGTTGCTGTGTCGTCTAAAGGATCCACCGGATAAACTCTACCCAGCCGTTGTCCTCGTTCCAGTGACACCGTATGAAGCGACATGTTCTGGATAGCCACCTTAACCTTCCTGCGGACTTTGGATGACCACTCTCGTACTTCAGGTATCATCTGATATCCCCAATGGAGTTAAGACTCGGGAAGGGTCTCTAGCGAAAAGTATCGGTCCTGTTCATAACATTTGGGGTACGCGATCAGCGCTGTCACGCACTGTACTCCCCCTGGCGGAATCTACAGTAACCCTTGCTCTAGATTAAATATATCGCCATACTCTTCTTCATACGCCACTCGATAGCATTCTTCCCGTAGGCCAGGGGCTATATTCAGGGATGCCAACGGTAGCTCATCGGCTTCTTGCAGGAATGAGAGAATCACAGACCTCACTATATCTGCATTCATGCCCAGTATGATGGGCACTGGGATGTTCTCGAGCCTACAGGCAGACCAGGGCTTCCACCAACATGGGGTGCGACTTGTTGGTGTTCAACTGCAGGATGTCTAGCTTGACCGCCACTAATCCGTCGATGGGGTAATCATCTTTGCTCAGCCCCCACAAAGTCATCTTTTCGGCGGACTGCAAGGGCAGATGGCTGAGGTGCTGGTCATTAAATGGACGGTAGATGATGGTCACCTGTGACCCAGTATCCATCAATGCTGAAGAATAGATCCCCTCCACGATTCTGATTATGGCGGTGGGCCCTACTCGGGAGTAAGCGTCTGGTTGTGGATTCTCTGTTGGGACAGCACCCCTTGATTCTTCTTCTATCTCCTCGGGTAATGCCGGGAAGGAAGTGAGGGCTTGCTGTGCCCGTGTAGGACTTGGCGACTGTATGGGGTTTTCGAGGATTTGAACAGAACCTTGCGATATGTCCGTCTTCCCCACAGTTGTAACAGTGTAAGTCCGGGCGCGATCTTGCCCAGCCTTAGGACCGGGGGGGCAATCGGGACACTTCAGTAGCCTCCACATCTTTCTCCTTCTTGGTCCCCTTTTCTTTAGGTACTGGTGTTTTCTTGGCATTCTCCTTGCAGCCGTCCTTTCCTTTCTTAGGGGTGTGGAAATGCAGTGGTACCTCATGCCTCCGGATATGCCGCATTAATTCCATGTAGCTGGGTGGTGTTGCAGTGACCGGGGTGCCTCGCAGCAATATACAGTGGTGACCAACTTTATTCTTACTTGGCTAGCTCCATGAATTTCAGAAGATCCCGGTGATGTGCGGTTTTGTGTCGTTTTCTCCCGGGGTGTATTGCGTTATTTTCGCGGCTGTGATTTAAGCATTTTATTCCCGCTGGCTGCAATACTGCAATGCCGTGTAAAAACGCATGGGGGCGTTTGCGAGCTGTTGTCTCTGAAGTCTAATACCTTCGCGGTTCAACCTACAGTACACAGTCTGTGCGTGAGCGCGCAGTAATAGTAAAATTGCATATTTAATTTATTTTAAAGTACAGTACTGTACATGCTCGGACCCTGTTGGGGTGAAGTGAGGGGGTTCCTAACATCTGGGGGGAAATGAATTTTAATTCTATGGTGAGTACTGTCTTGTTGCCGTATTATTTTGGTGGGAATGGCTGGGTACTTCTTAAGGGGGCTGACCATTACTGTACATTAAAACTTTTCTTTTTGTTTTTCATCAGAAAAGAAAACGGCTAATGGGGGGATTTCGATGGATAACATTGTACTGTATGCTGATGTTTTCCGGCCGTACAGTATACTGTGTAATAAAGCCGAATAAATAAAACTATGCATTTATTCTACATGTTCAGTATCGTGTCATTATGTGTCTTCTATAGTTTACTGTACAGTGGTATACAGTGCCTAACATCTATGGGCAAAAAGAATTTTATTCCTAGGTGCCCTATAACAGAAGTTCCCACGCCAATTGCCCGTGAACTTGACCGAGGCCCTAAGTAGTTCCCACGCCAATTGCGCGAATATAATGTAAAATAATCCGTTCTGTGGGTCTGAGCGGGTTGAAATTTACCTGGTCCTCATGCGGGAGGACCCTTGCCATAGTGGCAAAATATCAGCCTTGCACGACCCCCGGAACCGGAGGTACCAAAAGACAGTTTAAAAGCACATTACCAAAGTGGCTTTTTTTCTGCCATGCAAGTCAATGGCAGAAACCTGAACTTTAACATCACCCTGACTCCGTTCTGTTGCCACGAGAGGGTCGCAATTTGCCATGCAATCCTGCCGCAACTAGGACTACATGGTGACCGAATCTGAGCCCTCTAGGTCAAACAGAACCGGAGTTGTGGGTTCCAGGTTTCTGCTCATTCTGACTTAGCTGGTTCAAAGCTTTCTCCGTCATTACGCTGAATGGTAGGACCCTCCTCGCTGGCGTGACCCTTTCTCGTCGCCATTACTGCTCGGACCCTGTTGGGGTCAAGTGAGGGGGTTCCTAACATCTAGGGGCAAAACAGAATTTTATTTCTAGGTGCCCTAGAACAGAAGTTCCCATGCCAATTGACCTAGTTGCCACGC
>WSYH01004083.1:0-57631 GCA_036426205.1 Ascaphus truei
TATATAAAGGTTAACAAAAACATGCACAAATAAAAAATACCACTTCTCCATATCAGCCACAGTCAAACAAAATCCTATTTCCTAATAAAATCATTATCATCTGCCAATCAAAAACATCAAATGCTAATCAAAACATTGAATTTACATTGTATACATGATTTATAAAATCTGTGCACCATGTACACTTTGCCAATCAATGTTAACAATAAAATATTCAACAGAAAATACAATGAAATCCAAACAAGTATCCTATTTAAACCAAGCAAGGCAACCGAAATAAATGACCATTAATTAATCAAATCCCAAAACAATTAAAATTCTGTGAAAAGCGTGAATAAAGAAAACACATCTGAGGATTATTGCAGACTAACGAATGAGTTTATTTTGTATACATATGCACATATAGAAGGAAGATGTGTTTTCTTAGCGGCTAACCGCTAAGGCAATGAAAAGGTCAAACACCCGTGTCAGGCTTACTGTGGCTAGCGAGGGTGGGTGAAAGAGGAATTTGGCTCTTAGTGGCTGTTTAGGCCTTGCGGGGTGGTTGCAGGGCGACTATACCGCTAAGGTAATAAAGGGGTTAACCCAACCGCTACCCACCCGCAAGGTCTAGACACCCATGCTTAGGCTAATACCCCCTTCACCCACCCGGGAGGCCTAAGCAACCACCCCGGACTGACTATACCCACCCTGTACCCATTGAGTAGTATAGTGGTACATCATACGGGCATGATAAGCCTCTATAGCACTCAATGGGCACCCTAATTATAATACATTAATGCACCAGACACACAATAATAAAACATAACTCCAAAAAAACACACTTCACTAAATAAAAAAAAGTAGCCAGCTAATCCAATGAATACAAGCAATAACAACATCAACAATTAATTAATTAAACCATTAACCAAACAATTTGGAATTAGTTTAAACAGTAACCAATCAAACCAATTAATTACTAAACCAACTCAAAATTAATAGTCACATTAACCAATCAAACCAAATAATTTCTACAACATTAATGAATTAATTGAAACATTAAACTACAAAGAAATAAATTCAAACAATATCTGAAATAACTATTAAACGCATTAGCTAACATAATACAACATTAAGTAAAAACGAACAACAATCGCAAACATTTGATTTCCACCAAGCAGGAAAAAAACAAACAATGACATCCACATAATAAACTGTAATAAAAAAAAACAACAGCAATACCAAGCAACAAATGCCCCCCAAATATTGTCATAATAATGTATTAATCTGTACTTAAAAGTGGTACAGATTAATATATTATCAGTCAATGTGCCTCCCCCAAAAAATCAAATTACATCAAATGAAAAAACCTGTTAAAAAAGACATTTACAAACATTCAATATATTACTTACCATTAGAAGCGCTGGCCCTCCGACTCCCGGGGAAACAGGAAGCTCACGTACCTTGAAGGCCTCCAACAGCATCCGATGCCATCTGCCATGAAGATCCGTATCAGGTACCCAAATCTTCTTTTTATTTCTTTAATCACCTTCTTCTATCTTCATCTGTCACCATTTCTTCATCTTCTTTATCTTCTATCTTCATTTGTCAATCCATAAAGCCCCATGGTAGATCCTAACCAATGTTGTCTCGTCGTCTTCTTGGGCTCAAAGGAGGCGTCACGGCCTTAAATAGGGCTTGTGATGTCACATTTAGCCTCAAAATGGTTAACAGACACCTGATTGTCTGTTAAAACCATGTTCCGATTGAAATTTTTTTTTTTTAAATGTTGTCACTTAAAGGGAATGATGCCAGCCAATCAGAATGGCTGTGCTTCATTTGCCTTGAAGATGACGTCACAAAGCCGGCGTCACATGGTATTTCAGCCAATCAGATCGTGGGAACCAATTCCACACTCTGATTGGCTGAAATACCATGTGATGCCGTCCATCTTGGATTTATTATGCAGCTCCGTGCTGGTTCTGGTATTGGTTGAAGCACTCTGGTTCAAAAGAATAAAAATGTTGCTGAAAATTTAAGGCACTGCTACAGGCACCTGTATCATGGTATTTTTTTCTGAAATTGCGCTCTCTTCTTCTTAAATTTCCATGATCAAACATATCCATCCATTATTCGAGCACTGACCAAGACCCATCCCTCTTTCCGGGATACGGTGGGTTTAGAATAAAACACTCATTGATTGATAAAGTCTGTCTGATCGAATTTCGCCATCCATCAGGGTTTGTAGTATTTTTGTAAAATGGGTATTTGTCAATGATATACTGATATATCTCTGATACAGTTGCTCTTTACTCTGTTTGGAATTGAATGGCAATATGAGATTTGCATAAATTAATGGAGGTCTCTTGTTGGAAGACTTTTCTAACAGCATGTGCTCTCATGGAATTGTGGAAAGTAACCAAAAGTATTCCTTAAAATAAGCTTTGGGAAAAATGTATCAATCTTCACAATGTGAAAAATATTGTACAAAGTCATTATACAAAGGAAGAATTGTCCATGTAATCTTCTCCCACATACAGCTGCAGACAGTGTATTGTATCATTTTAACTTGCATATTCAACATAATTCCTTGGCCAAACTACCAGACACGCAATAATTGGAAATACTATTGTGTATAAACATAAGTTAATTGTAAATGTTCACAATGACTTTTTAGTGTGTTTCTCTTTGTGTGTAGTAAATATCTTGAGGTTTTTCATGTCAGAATACATTGTCTGATCGAAGAAGATCAGGATAGATCACAAAAGTTGCACTCAACCTGCTAATTTATTATATCTAAAAACCTATAATAGGTGTAGTATCAAATTGTATTCTAGCCAGGGGTGAGCAAACTTTTTATGCCGAGACCCCCTTTTCATCCATGAAATTTCTCGGGCCCCCCCTGCCTGATGTAATCAAAATCACATGACGTCAGCGCACGTGAGCTGGTTCAGCCAATGAGGGCGAACCAGCTTTGTAACGCCCCGCCACGCGTCTACAAAAAAAGTATTTATAACACAAATTACATCACTTAAAAATAAATATTATGATATTTGTCTAATACTGCACCGACACACTTTATTCGAGCAAATACCCGGTATGTACCTGGCAGATACCTGGAATGCGCCGCTCCTCACCTCTGACAAGCCCCGTTGCATTTGCCTTCCCAGCCTGGGTTCATGCCTGGCTGACGGGCGGCTGATCTGTTAAATGATAATGATTAGGATTTAATAGGCTGCAATGCTTCGCGTGTCTACCAGATGGCATAAATTCATGAATTGTAATGCAGTATATATATATATATACTGTGCAGTATTGCAGCCAGCGGGAATAAAATGCTTCAATCCCTGCTTGGAAAATAACTCAATGCACTCGGGCAGAAAACAGTCACAAACCTCAATACACCCGGGTATACCCGAATTCGTGGGACTAGCCAAGCTCGAATAAAGTGTGTCGCCAGTGTAGCATCCCCATTTCTGCTGTATTATTAATCTCTCTCTTCCCGCACACATTAGAACCTCTCTCCCCTCTTCCAGTCTCTCCCTCTCCCTGTATTTCTCACTCCCCCTCCAGTCCCTCTCTATCCCTCCCCTCAGTGTCTCCCCCCACTCTTTCCCTCCCCCTGTGTCTCTCTCTCTTTCTCCCTCCCCGTAGTGTCTCTCTCCCTCCCCCCAGTGTCTCTCTCGCACTCTCCCTCCAGCCAGTCACTCCCTCCCCCCAAATGTCTCTCTCGCACTCTCCCTCCAGCCATTGTCTCTCCCTCCCCCCTGTGTCTCTCTCACACTGTCCCTCCAGCCAGTGTGTGTCTCTCTCCCTCCAGCCAGTGTGTGTCTCTCTCCCTCCTGCCAGTGTCTCTCTCCCTCCTGCCAGTGTCTCTCTCCCTCCTGCCAGTGCCTCTCTCCCTCCTGCCAGTGTCTCTCTCCTTCCCTCCAGTATCTCTCTCATCCCCATGTCTCTCTTTCACCCCCTCTCCCCATGTCTTTCTCTCACCCCCCTTCCCATGTAGCTCTTTCACCCCCCTCCCCATGTCACAAACTCTCACCCCCCTCCCCATCTCACACTCTCACCCGCCTCATGTCACGCACACCCCTCCCCATGTCCCAGTCTCACCCCCCATGTCCCAGTCTCACACTCCCCCCCATGTCCCAGTCTCACACTCCCCCCCCCCATGTCCCATCTCCACACAACCCCCCCATGTCCCAGTCTCACACTCACTCCCCCATGTCCCAGTCTCACACTCACTCCCCATGTCCCAGTCTCACACTCACTCCCCCATGTCGTCCACACTTCCCCCATCCCGTCTCACTCCCCCCCATGCCTAGTCTCACCCCCCATGTCCCAGTCTCACCCCCCCATGTCCCAGTCTCACCCCCCATGCCCCAGTCTCACTCCCCACTCTCCCCATGTCCCAGTCTCACTCCCCCCCTCCCCATGTCCCCACGTCTCCACTCCCCATGTCCCAGTCTCACACTCACTCCCCATGTCCCAGTCTCACACTCACTCCCAATGTCCCAGTCTCCACACTCACTCACCATGTCCCAGTCTCGTCCCCCCATGTCCCAGTCTCACCCCCATGTCCCAGTCTCACCTCCCCATGTCCCAGTCTCCACTCCCGCCATGTCCGTCTCACCCCCACTCCCCCATGTCCCAGTCTCACACTCACTCCCCATGTCCCAGTCTCCACACTTCCCTCCCCCATTGTCCCAGTCTCACCCCCCCTCCCATGTGCCCAGTCTCACCCCCTCCCCATGTCCCAGTCTCACCCCTTTCTCCATGTTCCCAGTTCGTCCCCCAGTGTCCAGTCTCACCCCCCATGTGCCCAGTCTCCCCCCCGTCAAGTCTCACCCCATGTCCCAGTCTCACCTCCCCATGTCCCAGTCTCACTCCCGCCCATGTCCCAGTCTCACTCCCACTCCCCCATGTGTCCCAGTCTCAAACCACTCCCCCAGTTCTGTCTCACACTCACTCCCCCATGTACCCCCAGTCTCACCCCCCTATTGTCCTGTCTCACCCCCATGTCCAGTCTCACACCCCCCCCCATGTCCAGTCTCACCCCCATGCCCCAGTCTCACTCCCCACTCTCCCCATGTCCCAGTCTCACTCCCCCCTCTCCCCATGTCCCAGTCTCACTCCCCCATGTCGCAGTCTCACACTCACTCCCCCATGTCCCAGTCTCACACTCACTCCCCCATGTCCCAGTCTCACACTCACTCCACCATGTCCCAGTCTCATCCCACCATGTCCCAGTCTCACCCCCATGTCCCAGTCTCACCTCCCCATGTCCCAGTCTCACTCCCCGCCCATGTCCCAGTCTCACCCCCACTCCCCCATGTCCCAGGTCTCACAACTCACTCCCCCAGTCCCAGTCTCACCACCCCTCCCCCATGTCCCAGTCTCACCCCCCTCCCATGTCCCAGTCTCACCCCCCTCCCCATGTCCCAGTCTCACCCCTTTCTCCATGTCCCAGTCTCGTCCTCCCATGTCCCAGTCTCACCCCCCATGTCCCAGTCTCAACCCCCCATGTCCCAGTCTCACCCCCCATGTCCCAGTCTCACCTCCCCATGTCCCAGTCTCACTCCCCGCCCATGTCCCAGTCTCACTCCCACTCCCCCATGTCCCAGTCTCACACTCACTCCCCCATGTCCCAGTTTCACACTCCCTCCCCCATGTCCCAGTCTCACCCCCTCCCATGTCCCAGTCTCACCCCCCTCCCCATGTCCCAGTCTCACCCCCTCTCTCCATGTCCCAGTCTCACTCCCCCTCTCTCCCCATGTCCCAGTCTCACTCCCCCATGTCCCAGTCTCACTCACCCCCTCTCCCCATGTCCCAGTCTTGCCCCCCCCATGTCCCAGTCCCACTCACCCCCTCTCCCCATGCCACACACGCTGATACAGGAAGCAAGAAAGAGATGCTGCTGTGTAGCACAGCACCACCTAATGGCCAAAAGAAAAATTGCTGCTACAGACGGCTTTTTTCTCCTCCAGGCAAAATCGCAGCTGCTTCCTGCGCCCCCCCAAAACAATCTTGCGCCTCCCCAGGGGGGCGTGCCCCACAGTTTGCGCACCGCTGTTCTAGACTACAGTAGGACAAGTAAAGAGACTGGTCACAGTAACTACCTACCAAGGGATATTATATAACAAAAATAATACAATTTTATTTAACAATTATCAAACTCTGGTGTGTATTTTTTATTTACAACATGAATATATAAAACCCCGGTGGTGAGAGACCAGACATGATAACACTGGGTTAGAGAATGGTACGCTGCTACGCCACACAAATTCTATAGTGATAAATACTTGGCTGTAAAATAGCAATCAAGTATAGTTGGTGGTATAATAGACACAAATGTAGCAGGAGCAGCTACCAAGAACATTTGCAGTCACAGATAGGTGCTAGCAATGACATATTACCCCTATGTTACAATGGAACAATGTAGGATAGCTTGTGGTAGTATGTCTGACCACCAAGTAGATTACATAATAGCCTTTTTGTAAATATTGTTTTGTGCCTTATGTGTATCAAATGATATCTGCTAGTCCTTTCAAATCTTTTAATTCAGTATAATGTGTATACATAAATACCAGTACAATCTGCAAATTACTGTATTAAGCAGACAGTTCTTCGGTATGCACAAAGGAAAGCAAATCAAACACAAGATGATCGTCAACACAGTATTCAGGGATACAATCTCCAGTCACTGATCATTAATGCATGTGCCCTATCAAAGAAAACACTGTGTGCTTGCGGTAAGTAAGATAAGTTCATACTCAAACAACACTCATGTGGAGAAGAGTAGGGGAGCGCAAAGAAAAAAGCAGTGTACATATAACACAACTTAGAACAGTAGCTCATTAGCTAATATTAGCATGCAATCCAAATGTAGCAAGCAGGGTGTGTGCAGGGGAGAACACACAGACCCAACAGTGCAAGCCACAGTGCTGTCAGCCCCGAAAGGGGAATGACCAGGGAAATGGGGAATGTAGGTAATATATTAAGAACTCACACGGCCATGTGTGAGTCTGTGCTACACAGGATATATTGAACACTGGGTCTCCGGCTTGACGTCCCTCTGTATACGCGGTGGTTGAGGTCTGGGGGGATGAATTCTCGTAGTGCACCAGATGTCAATAGGGTAGAAAATGCCTCAATGATGCGGTTAAAACACAGTGTTTAATAACGTAACAAATACAAGTTACATTGCATTCACATGAATAAAAACAGCACTGCTCCTGACTGGTCCGGGCTGCGACTCGCTAGGAACTCCTCTGTAGACCGCGTCCGGTCTGCAGTCCTGGAGGGTAGTGATGACGGAGCGCTACGGTGGTCAGCAGCAGTGTTCAATAAAGCAAGCCCACACAGATAGGTCAAACGTGGCTGAGGCTTCTATGGAGATAGACTAGAGTGTGTCCGGGGTATATACAGTACAGATGCAGCCATATGTTTGGTTGCGTAGTCGGTCAGGAAACCACTGATGGCAGCTGCTTGAATCATTGTCAGACAACGGAATCCCTGTGACCAGACTAATGGCTTATCAGTGTTAACACAGGGGGGGTCCCTGCTTTCGAGTGGGACTCCCGCTTTGTGAATACTACTGGGATCATCAGTCTGGAAGAGATGTGCAGTGATACTAGACATCAAACAGGCGATTGTGCGGTTTTTATTTTATTTTAATAACATAACAGATTATTGAAGCAGGTTGTCCCTGGAGCTGAATGACATTAATTTCAGCCCTGGGGACCCCCTGCTTCCAGAGTTACAGGCCCCAGTATGGGGTGCTGGTGTTTCTGACATATTTAAATGTCCCAGTCACAAGGGCCGTGATGCGAGAGAATTAAATTTGCAGGCGATACCGGGGCCTGTAACTCGGGAAGCAGGGGGTCCCCGTGGATGAAATTAATGCGGTTCAGCTCCAGAGATCCCCTGCTTCAATAATATGTCATGAAAATAAAATCAGCGTCATAAACTTAGCAGCTATCCGCTATAGGTAATGATTGGGTGTGACGGGTGTAGCCCTCTTTCCTGCTGATATAGAGAGACTACTAATGCTGTATATACCTGCTGGCTCAGCAAAATCTGGGCCTCCGCTTACTGGGAGCCTGGGGTAACAATATGTACTTGGCAGCACCTCCACTTGCCCAGGATCCCCAATAAGTAAGATTCCCCTGGTCAAGAATAATGATAATAATCCACAAAGTTGTAACCTTTTACTAGTAATTCAATGCAGGGCATGAACATACACATATCACCCGTATAACCACAGTGCATACATATATATAGCAATGCAATAATTAGATATCAGTGGCCTTGCCACACCCCACCTTGGAATAATGTTCTTTACCCACCCCCATGTGCGCCCACACCGTGTCCAATGTACTGGACCAGTCCCTTGGTCACTTAACCCTCTGTGTCCCCAAAGAACCCTCCCCAAGGCGGGATCCGCGCCTGCAGGTACCGGTGTTGGTGCACTTATATACTACCTTCCGACCGCTCCAGCAGCCGGTAACAGTACTTCGCAAAGGATCCGCCGATCCAGTGTGGTCTCTCATGAGTAGTTGCTTGACTCCAGCAGCTTGATCCCAAACCACTGGCAGCACAGCAGCGCAGGAAGAATACGGTGTCCTGTCTGCTACTACAGTAAAGGGTATGCTGTCCCTATCTATGGCTGTTCCCTGCAGTACCACAAGCTGGTGGTGACTCAGGGTTTGCACTAGGGCCTAAGGGGAATCTCTGGCCTGTGCAGTGGGTCACTGAGCCCCTGCAACACACACTTCCTCTCCCATTGCTCCTCCAGGACCCTCTGTTAGCGTGATCTCTCCCCCATGCTTCCCTTTCCTGCCTGTCAGCAATCCCTTCACTCCTATTCGTTCCCTGTTGTTATGTGGCTCTGCTGAGGCTCATGGGAATAGTAGTCCCACCTCAGAGCCTCCTCTCTATTGGCCAGCCGTTCGCGCGCTTACACTGCGCATGCGTGGCCTACCAGGAGTCCTGCCGCACATCTGCACTGCGCATGAGCAACGATGAAACATGGTGGCACCCTATGCTTTCCGGGCCACCGCGGAGCCTCCGAAATACCGGAGCGCTCCCTGCTCTGCTCCCACCCTCCTGAATTGCCAGCAGGTTTGCCGCTCGTCACTACAGCACCCGCAACAGAGGTACAACAGGGGGGGGGCAGGGGAACACCACTACACAGGAGGGGGTAAACTGGTTCTCTAATAAAGGTCAGGCCTGTTTTGGTTACCCCTGTCCTGTGTATAAGTGTCCCAGAGAGTCAGCTCCTGGACCCAGTAACATTGTATCACTGTGTTAAAGTGTATGTATTATAAGCATTTTTGGGGTTGTTCCTTTTCGGGCATGCAATCAAGCAGGGATTGCTAGGGTATGAGTTTCAAGAGGGGTTTTGTGGAGGAACCGTTAACAAAATGTGCCTAGGAGGTTGGGGTCCGGAGTTGTCGGTTCCCCCATAAATGTACCCGGGAATCATGCCTGATTCTCGGATACATGTCCCGGCAATACCTCCACTTGAAAACGCAATCGCAACACACCACTAGGGTACCCTGCTTCAGCACAGCCCAGAAAGGAGAATGAGGCACAGGGATAAAACATGTATTCCTGTAGCTGAGGGAATCCCTAGGTTAAGGGGGGTACCCCAGCTAGTGCCAAGGTTACCCACAACCAGTATAAGGTTTGTGGGTGCCCCAACCATATATAAGGTTGAGGGGGGACTCTGAGAGTCCAAACTGAGTCCAATGGAAAGTGTGTGTGGGAAGAGGCAGATAGAAATAAAAGTACAATATTTTTCCTTTTCTGTACCAGAGACGCAGAAGTGTATTAAAATATACTTTAATATAATGTAATGTGCTTTTTAAATTCGGAACGATGACCGAACAGTCTACCCAAGCTAACCCATAGGCGTCGGTAAGTCTGCTGGACATTGGTGTTCAAAGTAACCAGAGGATGCCCAGAAGTGTGAATAGCATTTGGTCAGCGGGGAAAGGCGAGTACCAGGTCCGGAGATCAATGGCAGTCCTCTGGGATGCCACTTGTTCTACACATACAAAGAACACCCGCACAGCTGTGCTAATGAACCATGGTGAGGTGCTAACTAGGTAGGAACATGATTGTATACTAAAGAAAAAAAAACCTAGTATGCAAGCACTCTATCACTGCTAAATGTATAATGATTTAGTTAAATTACTTTATTAATAACCAATGAATAAAAAAAGGGGGTTTAAAATAAAATGTATATCAAACAGCACGTGACTGTATCATTTATAACATAACTATGAGTAGTTAAGTTGATGGTACATATGGAGATCCTTGATTGATATTCAGGATCTTGTGCTATATTTATATAGCTACCTATAGATATAGGAATGGGGCCGTAGTGGGACCACTATTTAGTTACTATCTTATCCTATAGTAACTCGATGGTGCTGGCTGCGTGTGTTCAAGAAGTGGTTCACTGCCCGTAATCCCTGGTCATGCCTAATACTTGAGTACAGTCCCTCCACATCGAGGGTAACCAGAATACAGTCATCTGCCACTGGGATGCCGTCTAGCTTTGTGAGGACATCTTTGGTGTCTTTGATAAATGAAGGCAATGTGGTGACAAATGGTCTTAGGATCTTATCCACATATGAGCTTGCTTTTTCCGTCAGGTTACCAATCCCAGAAACTATAGGTCTACCCGGGGGTGGTATTTTATTTTTATGGACCTTTGGAAGGCTATAAAATGTAGCGATTTTGGGTGTGCGAACCCAAATGTTATTGTATTCTTTTTCAGAGATAAGTTTGGAGGTCAGACCATTATTGAGAATTTTGGTCAATTCCTTATTGAACTTCAGGGTTGGATCTGTCTCCAGAATCTCATAACAGGCCAGGTCAGACAGAATTCTCATGTTTTCCTTCTCATAGTCTTTCGATCTCAAAATAACCAAATTGCCACCCTTGTCAGATGGTTTAATGACTATGGGGTTCATGCAGTAAGCAGCGGAAAGGCAATTCTCGCCACTTTCCCGCCTAAAAAGCCTATCCGTATTCAGTAACGGGCGAGAAAGTGGCGAGATTAAAAAAAACGCCAGTTTGGCTGGCGGTTTTTTTTTTCCGCCGGTGGCGGGGCAAGAAGGCACTTTCCGCCTAAAAATCCAACTTTTTTCGCCACGCTGTATTCTAGTAGAGGCGAGTAGCTAAGCGGAGCTATTTGCCTCTCTAGAATACCGTTTTGCTGGCGGATCAGCCACGCAAGAAAAAGATGGCAAGTTGCTGCTCAGAGGCAGCGGATGAGCGGCGGATCGGCACTTAGAAAAAATTCAGGCCTTTTTCCTGGCTGGGATTGATGCCGGGGGTCTCCGGAGCTGATACCATTAATATCAGCACCGGAGCCCCCCGGCATGCATCCGAGGCAGGAAAAATGCATTTAAAGCGCACTTCATTACCTTAGCGGTTAAGCGCTAAGGTAATGAAGGGGTTAAACAGCCGTGCCAGCTTTATTGTGGGTAGCGGGGGTGGGTGAAGGGGGTATTTGGCCCTTGTTGTTTGTTTAGGGCTTGCGGGGGGGGGTGATTGGGGTGATTGGGGGGTGTGTGATTGGGGTGATTGGGGGGGGTGATTGGGGTGGGTGTGATTGGGGTGATTGTGATTGTGATGAGGGTGATTGTGTGGGGGTGATGGGGTGATGTGACACTTCTGGTATCCTACACACACACACACACACTCTCTCTCTCTCTCTCTCTCTCTCTCTCTCTCTCTCTCTCTCTCTCTCTCTCTCTCTCCCTACACACACACATACACACACACATACACACACACACTCTCCCATGCACACACACACACGCACACACACACACTCCCATGCACCCACACCCACACTCTCTGTCTCTCTCCCCCCCTACACACACACACACATAATACTCGCTCCCCACACCTACACACCTTGGGATCGCTGTGGTCTCCGTGACACCCGAGGAAGCGGCGGGGGCCCTGCCGCACTGGGAAATCGGTAGTGCACTTCTCCCCCGGCGAGCAACATATCCCACGGAGAGAGGGAGAAGAGGCGGGGGGCAGGCCGGGTGTCGCCCTCGGTGGCTGTCGCTGCGGGTCACCAGGTGTCAGTGAGGGGTTCAGACACGCCGGGACATGAGGGCGGCGGCAGCCTCAGCTCAGTGGCTGTCGGTGAAGACCTTCTGGGTCACCGACATGGCGGAGCTGCCACGCGAGATCGGGAGTGAGTGGGGAGATTTGGGGTGTCGGGGGGAGATTGGGGTGAGGGTGGGTCACGGAGGCCAGGAGATATTGTGGTGAGGGGGGGTCACGGAGGCCAGGAGAGATTGTGGTGAGGGGGTCATGGAGGCCGGGAGAGATTGTGGTGAGGGGGGGTCACGGAGGCCGGGAGAGATTGTGGTGAGGGGGGGTCACAGAGGCCGGGAGAGATTGGGGTGAGGGGGGGTCAAGGAGGCCGGGAGAGATTGGGGTGGGGGGGTGGCAGATTGCCCGATGGGAGGGGGGGCAGATGGCCCGATGGGAGGGGGGGCAACAGATGGCCCTGCAGGGGCCTGTGGCAGACAGAGGCGCGGAAGGGCCTGGCTGCCAGAAGGGGGAGGAGTGAAAGTGCTGAGGAGGGAAAGTATTGCTGAGAGGCGGGCGAGGAGCGAAGGTACTGCTCAGAGAGCCGGAGGCAGGGTAATCTCCCCCAACAACATGAACCCGCCTCCGGCTTTTTTTCAGCAGCGTGAACGGGGGAAATTTAAAAAAACAAACACATGT
Source organism: Ascaphus truei (assembly GCA_036426205.1). NCBI lineage: Eukaryota > Metazoa > Chordata > Amphibia > Anura > Ascaphidae > Ascaphus > Ascaphus truei. The sequence continues at coordinate 12,745 of WSYH01004083.1, forward strand.
GCTGCTTGGGCCAATATTTACTCGCCCGGAGGTTAAATCCACTCGCCCCGGGCGTGTAAATGTATAGCATTGTCGAACACTGATCATAACCATTCCTAGAGTTGGGGGACCTGGAATTGTTCCGGAACTGTCTAGGACGGAGAGTAGAGTTATGGTCAAGAGACTTGTGGGCACTCATTGGTCTCGGAGACATGGAGTTATTCCTAAACTGTTTTAGGCGAGAAGAGGCTCCGTAAACCAGCAGTTCATTGGCGAGTATAAACTTAGGATATGAGAGTGGTGGTAGAGAAATTATTGGTATGTGGCTCGCCATGCGAAATGGTTTGGAAATCCAAGGCTGTGAAGAACCAGGAGGTTCCAGAGCAGATACGGCAGAAGGGCCCCCGCTTGGAGCCCAATCCCTAGTAATGGTACCAGAGTTCAGGACAAGAGGCACCGATAGTTGATCGAGTATACCAGGGCGACCCTCCGGACCGACAAAGTCTTTGCTGACATCTGCACGTAGGAATTTGAGAGGGTCTTCTCCTCCAGAGGTTTTCCAGGTAGTGGTCAGCGAGGGTATAGGGTGGGTGGGTGCATTGCCAGGTATTGGTATAGTAGATGACAAGGCAAGCAGTAAAACAGGCTTAGGGACCAAAATCTTGGGGTACGTACTGAGTATTTCCAACACAGAGGAAATAACAGGCGCAACAGAAGGTTCCAAGAGGGATAACCATGAGTTCGCAGAGGCAGAGAAGCAATCAGTAGTGGAGCTCCAAAATACTGTAGAACTCTCAGTGAGAGACAGTATTGTCTAGGAAGTGGAGATCACAGAGTCCAAGGCAGCGTGTAAATTTCTAGAGACAATAGGTAGGGAAACCCCATAGTTAAAGTCATTCTGGGGTACTTCAGGGGCCACAGAACGGTCCGTGAAAGAAACTGCCCTCCCACACCGGGAATTTGGAGGGCGGCAAGGGTTACTTCAGATATGGTACCAGTGTCCAGGGAAGGTATACTGGTCCTTGCAGAGATTTGAACAACCGCATGGGGCGGACTAAGTGCTGCAATGAACTCCAAGGGCATCGTACTTGTCATAGGAGTTGGAGTAGGAATAGGCTCTGGAGCTTTAATATCTGGAAGTTGAGAATCAGGCCGTGCAGGGACAACGGAGGGAGGGGAGCCAGTGTCTGGAGCTGGAGGCTCAGAATCTGTAACAGGGACATCTGGCACTGCAGGGACACTGGTAAGAGGAGAACTAGCATCAGAAATTGATACCTGGGTATCAGTAACGAGTACTGGGGGAGTTAGAGAGTCAATAAGCGGTAAGTTAGAACCAGAGAAACTCTTAATAGCAGAAACCTTAGTAGAAAAAAGAGTTGAATCCAAAACTGCAAGGGCCCTAACAGGGGTGTTTGTCAAGACAAAATCAGAAATAGGTATGTTTACTAGTGCAAAAAATATGATAACGGAATTGCTAGCCAGTGATGTGGGTGTCTGGGTTTCACTAATGAGAAAATCAGATACAGTGGAAAGTGACTTAGGGGTTCATGCAGTAAGCAGCGGAAAGGCAATTCTCGCCACTTTCCCGCCTAAAAAGCCTATCCGTATTCAGTAACGGGCGAGAAAGTGGCGAGATTCCCAAAAAATGCCAGTTTGGCTGGCGTTTTTTTTTTTCCGCCGGTGGCGGGGCGAAAAGCCACTTTCCGCCTAAAAATCCAACTTTTTCCGCCACGCTGTATTCTAGTAGAGGCGAGTAGCTAAGCGGAGCTATTCGCCTCTCTAGAATACCGTTTTGCTGGCGGATCAGCCACGCAAGAAAAAGATGGCAAGTTGCTGCTCAGAGGCAGTGGATGAATGGCAGATCGGCACTTAGAAAAAATTCAGTCCTTTTTCCTGGCTGGGATTGATGCCGGGGATCTCCGGAGCTGATACCATTAATATCAACACCGGACCACCCCGGCATGCATCCGAGGCAGGAAAAATGCCTTTAAAGCCCACTTCATTACCTTAGCGGTTAACCGCTAAGGTAATGAAGGGGTTAAACAGCCGTGCCAGCTTTATTGTGGGTAGCGGGGGTGGGTGAAGGGGTTATTTGGCCCTTGTTGTTTGTTTAGGGCTTGCGGGGGGGTTGCGGGTGCACTTAACCCCTTCACGACTGTAGCGGTTAATACCGCTACGGTCATGAAGGGGTTAATGCCTCCCGCTACCCACCCGCAAGCCCTAAACAACCACCGTTGGGCGTAATACCCCCTTCACCCACCCCCACTACCCACAATAAAAAAAATACACACACCAGCCCCACACTAACTAAATAAATATATATATATATAAATATATATATATATGACCCCAACAACACCTATACCCCCCTAACATACAAAACAGGAAGGACCTCCTACTGAAGAAAGAAGACCAGGGCGTGGCACCAGACGGGAAGATGACCCCGGAAGAAGGTAGAAGAATACAGATGAAGATGGATTACAACAAGAAGACCTCTGGATTGTCGTGTTTTATTTTTTTAATGTTTATTATTTTCTGGTTTATTATTTTATGGGTTCCTGTTCGTGGATTGGTTTGTGAGTAAGCTGATCAACGGGAGTCGGTGGGTCAAGTAATGGTAAGTTAAATAAAGAAATGTATTTAATGTAACTGTGTTTTTTTTTGCTTTTTCATGTGTTTATTTTTTTTATGCATATCATTTCTTGCCACTGTATGTATGTATGTATGTATGTATGTATGTATGTCTAAAGAGATATATACATACAGGGTAAGAAATGATAGTGTTGTAAAAGCTTGATTTACTGTATTGTAAATGATTGTATTGTATGCTGCTATGCATAGATGTGTGTTAAATGTATTTTATTATTAGAGAGATGTAATTTTTGGGCTTCTATGCTGTACTGTAGGTTATGGAGAGGCTTGCTTTAGTATATTGTAATTTTTGGTGTCCTTTTTTGTATGTTTTGAACTTGTTCTCTGTAACGATAGCTATAGTTAATTGTGTAATTGGTATGGATGGTATTTTAATTGTTTAGGGATGTAATTCATGTCTGTTAATTCATTGATGGTGACTTTATTGGATGACATAGTATACTTCTTGTGATGTCAGGCTATTTTAAAGAAAATACAAACACAAGATGAGTTTATTACAATATTCGATGTTTAGTCGATTTGTGTATTCAATGTGCAGTGAATCCCCAAAATGGATGTTGTGTATTTATTACGGTAATGACTCACTTAGAGTACGCCCACTTTCACACCTGCTACTTGCCGCCATGCATAAAAAGGTTCCAAACTGGAATAGACCACCACTCGATGATCTTTATGTGAACTGCCTTGATCCAGATACTGCAATTATGGCCATCTGCTTCATGGATCAACCCCGGTTCTACGGAAGCAGGAAGACCACTCGCCTCTTGCGTGCCTTCACACAGAAAAAAGCGGAAAGGCGGCAGCCATTTCCACACCGGCCAAAGCGACAGGCTAATCCATAAAGAAAACCTTCTTTTGGCTGACCCCAAAGGCTAACGTTTTTTAATAGAAGTAAGCCTTAGTATGTCAAGAAGAGAAAGAAATACTGTGATGTGACTCTCGAGCAAAAACAAAGGGAGCAACCCATCGAACACAGCATACCACTTCCTCCCATACGCTTCGAAGACTCTGCCGCGCTGTCCCGGAAATCGTCAGCCGTCTTCTCAACCCCTCGTCATCGACGACGGCCGCCGCCCTCCCGGAAACCCACCTGCCATTTTCTTCCAGTTCTATCTGACCGCTGCCCTGGTTGCATCTATGAATGAAAATCAACGGGTCATTTCTCCTTTGCTCTCAGACGATCTGATTCTCGCCCGGAAATCAAAGGTACTTTCTCATCCCTCTTCGAAGACGCTGCGCTTCTCTCTACCGGATACAACAGGTCCCTCCTCCACCCTTCTTCGACGACGCTGCCCGCTTTCCTCCATGGAACCCACATTCTCATCCTCGTTGACACCCATCCCACCAGATGTCCAACGCCATGCACAAGGAAAGCAAGCTCGTTAGGACCGGTATGCTGAATGGGATGTGGGGATATTGCAGGGAAAAACTCTCTTGTGCTGGCAAAGATTAGATCTGCTTCTGGGGGGGAGACCATGCTAATGTGAAGCAACGGATGTACATATGGATCAAGGATGCAAAACATATGGATCAACGGATGGACGACGGATGGAGAAGATAGAGGCTGACATAGTGGTTATACATCATTGGTCAGGTGTTAATGCCCCTGTTTCCCCGACGCCGGAGCAGGGGGTGTGAATGGATGTGCTGAATGGAGCATGACTCCCTCCATCACCAAGTGCACCCCTAAACAAGAAGATGTAGTGTACATTGTATGCGTTGAGGAGGGGACATGACAACCCGTCAGACCACGCAGGAGAACAACACAGTGACCAAGACAGGAGGAAAGATATCCCAGAAAACTACCCTCGGCCCGATCGCTCAAGCACACCCGCTGCAGAAGACCTAATTCGCTCGCACGTGATACGGTGCCCGACATCCCACCCTGTGCGATCTGCCACCGGCGCTCAGGGAGAACGTATAGGTAATGAGTGCTTGTGACACCACACAGTGTGCCTTGTGGACTTTTTGAAGCACCATGTGCCCTAATCGTTGTACTGCGACGGGCCTTTAGAGTGCACTAAGAAGGAAACGACCGTAAGTAAAAAAACGGCGCTTCATGGCCAATTTAAGAAAGACCATTCTGGCAATTGCGGCGCTTTATACAATTACAGATCCTGTAAGGAAGGCGTTCGAGACTGCATAATGGCATTTTGCGCCATGCAGGAATATTGCCATGGACGGGGACAATCTGGTAGACTTCTGGTTTAATCACAGGTACTGTAAGACCATAATGTTGTGCTGAAACTGTACTTGTACATGTTTTGACTGATGTACTTAAAATTAAAGGAGATGTTGTTGTGTGTTTTAAATTGATTTATTTTTAAAACAGGGGGGGAAATGTTTTAACTGCTTGTACACCCACATGGACCTGCACAATTCCAGCTCGGAGGGCCGAAACCCACCCGGTTTTCAAGGTTGTCCTGAAACCGGCCTTGTTTGCTGCCAGCGAGGACTGTGTGGTGCAGCCTGACTGACTGTCTTGCACACCATCCCACTGTTACTGTATATGTTATTTAATAAGGGAATGGTTGCGTTTGTATACTGTATTTATGAATAAAGATTTTTTTTATTTACAGGTAAGACCATAATGTTGTGGCTGAACTTTATTGTACATGTTTTGACAGCTGTACTTAAATAAAGGAGATTGTTGTGTGTTTTTTAACTGTATTTATACCAGAACTGTTTTAACTTGCTGTTAACACACACAGGACTGGCAACAATTCCCAGTCCTGAGGGCCGCAAAAAAGGCACGGTTTTCAAAGGTTACCCTGAAAACCCGGACCTGTTTGCTGCCCTCGAGGATGTACTGGTGCAGACTGTTTTGCACACATCCACACTGTATATGTTTGACTTGCGTTCTTAATAAAGGAGCTGTTGGTTTGTATATTATGAATAAAGAATTGTTTTAAAAACATGTGATGTAAACCATACTGGACTGACGGTAAATGTTTTTACCTTTTATACATAAATGTGTTCACATACTGTTGTAGCAGTAAACATACACTGTTGAGGTTTTGAATTGACTGTGCACTGTAAAAATGTTCTACATTGTACAGCTATTGTAAAAAATGTTTTGATACTTACTCCACCAATAAAAGAACATGTTGATTGTTTTACATGTTGCCAGTGGCTCCTTTGTACTGAACAAAATAGTGTTTCTAGAATGTAAAATACTGTCCAGGGAGGCATACTGTAACTGTACACTGTAGGCATGCTCAGTAAGAAGAGTATTAAAAAAATAGAGCACATACTGTATGTACGGTATGTATTGAAGGAACATGCTGTATGTACAGTTAGTACTGTAATACATGTAGAATAAATTGCATAGTTTTTATTTTCGGGTTTATTAAACAGTATACTGTATAAAAAAGTAGTGTATACTGTATGGCCGCCAACACATCCAGCATAGTGTACACCAGCACTAAATGTAGACTCCGGTACGTGGATTTTAAATCCGATTCAGGCAATGTGCATGCATGTTACCCCAAAGCGATATTATCTATCCGAAATCCCTCCATAGCGTTTTCTTTTCTGAGGAAAAACAAAAAGAAGTTTTACTGTAATGGTAAGCCCCCAAAGAAGTTCCCAGCCAGTTCCCACCAATAAATGTTCCGGGAGGCGTCCTCATTTCACATGCGCCTACCATAGATTTGTAATGACGCATATGCGTTTCAAGGAAAGGTTCCAATGCGCATGCGACCTAGCGTTCCACAATGTTCAGTATCTGCAGTACAGTACTGTGAAGTGCTCAGCAATGATATGTTTTACAGGAGAATGCTTGACTTTTGAATCGTATCGATATTGATACTGTATGTCAAACTAAAAAAAACCACAGAAAATAATACGGAACAATCCTCACCATAGAATTTTCCCCATTTCAGTGGCGCCGGCGCGCTGTGCCATGCCAGTCAAGGTTTCTTGATCGTCCAAGTCGATAGTTGAAGGGGACTATAACTTGTAGTCAGTGATTGAGCTGGAAATTCGTAGGTAATGCAAGCTTGATCGAAACTCACGCGAAATCCAGCTCAGGCTTGATGGACAAGACAGGCAAGGTTGTCACTGACGGTGGGACCGTTATGGGAACTGGTGGCTGGTGCTGGGTGCATGCTTGGCAGCGACTGTCATTTCTAGTTGGTTTTAACACACATTTCGCATTTTGCCGTCTGCATGATCATAGATACGAAAAAGCCAGTGATACACACCAATACCTCCAATAAATTGTGGCTCATACGATTAAAACAGGGATCGCCTAAATAACCTTTCCTTATTGCACGAATCCACGTATGAGGAGCTGGCGAAAATTGTAAAATCATAGTTTTCGATAAAATTACTGATAAATTTGAATGATTGACTCTTATCATCTGTTGATTAATCGCGGCTATATCAAATCGCTTCTTAAAACTTCTGTCGGGGTTTTGGAAAAATGGGCTGCCACTTGAACATCATGGCGGGGCTCTATGAGAAGAATACTGTAACAGAAATAGTCGTTTGTCTGCTTAATATGAAAAAGCCTCGAAATTGATACATTTTGCAACCTCTCCTCAGTCTCAAGGCCAAGTTACAATAGCACACTTGTATCTTTTTTAAACGAAACACGAAGTCGACACATTACTGAAGCACATGCGAATTACAATTCATGAATATATGCCATCTGGCGGACACGCGAAGAATTGCCAACCTATTAAATCGAAACATTGCTCCATAAATGCATCAACCGTGCGTTAAAACGTGCATGACCACGGCATAAGACCCGTGGCTGAGAACGCAAAAATGAATGCCCGCATCTCCCGGCATGAAGTGCGTCGCATTCCAGGAAAAAAGCCAGGGAAAAAAACGGCGATGTCGGTTAGAATAAACTGAAGCCGAGCAGTAGGTGTGAAGGGGGTCTCATGAGCTGAACCGCGTTAGTTCAAGTCAGGTAACCCCTGCTTCCCGAGAGACAGGCACCGTTATGAGTGCCAGGTTCCCCTCTTCATTTAAATGTCCGAACACGTGACCCGGATGTTAAAAAAAGCAGAAGGAGAGGATACTGGCACACCATAAAGGGGTCTGTACTGGAGGGCAGGGGGGTCCCCGGACTAAAACCAAAGTGGTTCAACCCAGAGGACCCCTTGACATCTACTACTATGAGTAAAACACACATATCAATAAACAATACATTATTACCATAGCGGCTATCAGCTATGGTAATGAAGCAGCATTGATGGTTATGCAAGTGTCACACCATCTTTATTACCATCCAAAGACGCCAACGTGCCCCCTCTATAAAGATGGCGGCGGGACACTGGAACTGATGCACCATACCGGGGCCCGTAACTCGGAAAACAGGGTGTCCCTGAGCCAGAAAATACAATGCGGTCCGCTCAGGAGACCCCCTTTCCACTCACAAATATTAAAAATACATTTAATGCGCTTCATTACCATAGCGGCTATCCGCTAAGGAATGAAGGGGTTAAGGCATAATAGCATATTTATGGGGACATTGCCCCCCATAAAACATTACAATACAAACACACACCCACCTTTGCCACACAACCCCTATACCCCCTAAAATACAGTACATATGTTCATTTTTGGGATGCACGCAATGATACTATAGGCCGTGGTGTCACCACGGGGCCTTACAGCAACAATTCTGGTGCGCACCAAAAACATTATTTCCAAACACATAAATACTGTTAAATAAAATACACCCCCACCCTAACATGATAACAGTAATAGTAATTAGTCAAAATTACTATTATCCACATATAGATTATGTGCATTGCCCCCTTTTTAAAATACAATAAAGCACAATAAATACCATAAAATATTATTGCAACTCACCAGGCCCGGCATTGCCACGATGAAGGCCATCTCATCCTCTCGTCATCACTGTCCATACCCCCCTCCGATGCTGCACAACAAAAACAAGAATAAAAAGAGCCAATGTAATGTCCCCTAACCCTCATCACTTAGCGGTTAAACCGCTATAGTACATTAAGGGGTTAACCCACCATCACCCCCCACACGGGAGGCCTAAACACCATCCTCCCACTACCCATCCCGTGAGCCTCCTAACCACCCGCACCCACACCCACCAGGGGGCCCCTACCTACACTGGATTGGGGAAATACCCCCTTCCCCACTTCCCCCACCCTGCTACCACAATAATCATAAAACTATATTTAAAAACAAATACATAACCCCAACCACCCCCTGGGCCCCCCCCACCCAATAAATGCATGATTATTATTTACCATACAGGGTTAATTACACCCGGGAGTCCCGATGGGCCTGATGGGTTGTACGCAGGCCCCACAGTGCCATAGGGAGGGCCACTAGGTGCCGTGATCCTCCAGGTGGTATCCGCGAGTCAACGTGGGCTCCAAATCAGGGTGGGCGCCCGCGGGTTTTCTGGGGGGCCCTGGGTCAACCCCACAGGTTGTCTGAAGGGTCTAGGGTTGTTCCCACAGGGTCTGGGGGCCCTCGTGTGGTCCATGTGGCCATTTCCCCGCAGGTCAGGTGTCCCACGTGGTCCGCAGCCTGGTACCGTGGGCGTACGGGGAGTCCTCAGGTGGTCTCCAAGAGGTCCCAAACAGACCTTCGGGACCCAAACCCGTATTTAAAATAAAATAATAAAACCTGTACTATACATTTAACACAATAAAATCCCCCCCCCCCCAAAACACATAAAGTACGTATGTGCAAATAACTATGATCCAGATATGGATTAATGCATTATTTGCCATTATTAAACAATAAAAAACAGCATCAATAAAGAAATATGTGACGGCAGTACCAGTCATCAAAACGGATAATTTGCAAATACTTTGAGATGCAGTTAACCCCTTAACCACCACTACACAATACTCTCCCTCCTAATAATAACATCAACAGCTCTTCCAACACCTCCAAGCACGCTGTCTAGGGTCCCTTTGACTCTGATCTCTCTTCATTATCACATTCAGTCCCTTCACTAAGTTCAGGATGTAATCCGCTTACGAAATATCACCAAATATGCCATTTTCTACTAAGGATGCAATAAAATTTCCTAATCCACTCTCATCATGGCGCGCGATTCTGACAAACCTTCTTGCTTAGCTGGTATTTCCCATTGCCACCTCTCTCTACTCCAATCCATCCAAAATGCTGGAACGTGACTAATATACCTCACTCGTATTTCTACTGCTCCACTACGGAATATCCCTACGCTTGACTTCCCATTGCCTCTAGAATAACATTTAAACATAGTAATGACTTAAGTCTCAACGACAATTTGCCCCCCCCGCTTACCATCTCAGTCCTATCCATAAATACATAATGTGCCTAACGACCCCTACCGTTCTGCCCGTGGCATCTACCTTTTCCTCCCATCATATATTACCTCTTTCACTCCAGGCCTGCAAGACTTCTCCCATACTGCCCATCTCTCTGGAATTCTCAACGTAATGCACTGTCATCTCCCCAAGCTTTCGATTGTTTAAAAACTCCCTGAAACCTCACCTTTTTCAAGGACAGATTTTCACCTCCTTGGGTGATATTTTGTATTGTGAAATGGAATAAATAGAATTTTATTTTTTATACCACCTTAACTCCCCGGCACGCTTTCTTATTTTTTCTAACTTCTTTTTCAAGGAAGACTCACCATACCTCTAAACATCCAACTTCCCCCTCCATCTCCAAACCCTGTAGGACAAGCTGTGTGCTGACCAATCTCCTCCATATGTAACATCCCTCCAATAAAACCTTAATGGCTCTGTGAGGTAGGGTCAATGGATGACTGCTTTTAATAACGGCCCAAGGGGGTGGGGGGGGGGGGGGCCTGCCATTACCCCTACCTGTTAGCATTACAACCTGTATGATGTTTGCAAATATTATGTTGGATGCCCACACCCCGTTTGAACGTCTCTTGTATCCAATTTAAGGCCGGGAACGAAACCACTGTATTTTATGAGGGGTTATTTAAGGGATTAAATCATATTAGCAAAGGCCCCACCGCCTTTAAGAAAAAACAAATAATAAGAAAAAAAACACCTATTCCCTTTTAGAAAAGACTAACTTACACCACGCTTTGACCTCACTAGATGGGTGGCTAGCTATGCTGGTTTCCACTCTCAAAACAGCCCGGCATACAGCACAGACAAAGTTATGCAGGAAATGCCGCCGGTTCACCGGGATTTACTCCGGCTGGGCTGAGGAAAGTCCAGCACATCGCCGCATCCAGCCGCGTACCCTCGTTCACCCCACCCCTCAATCCGCGCGCAATTTAACATCTCCCGACCCTCTAGATGCGCCTGCTGTGCCCTCTGCTTCCCCGCTCCCCGCTTACTCACTTAAACCTTCAGGGGCGTCGGGGAGCCGGGGAAGCCGGGGGAGGAAGCAGGGGAAGCCGGGGGCGCTCGCTTGACTGTGACGGCCAACGACGTCACGCGAAGAGCCGCTTCCCAACGCTTCGCCACGCCTTGCACGCCACGCATCCTGCCGAGTGGCATTTTGCCGAATACTTTGTCGCTACTGTATGCAACAATCTCACGGTTTTGGCACATGGCAAGAAACAAAGGGGTTTTTTGTTATCTGTTGTTGTAAAGTCCCCAGGAGCAGACATCCTGCTTTGTTGTCCTTTACTTTGGTTAATTCCAGCTCCACATGAGCCAGAGAACTCTTCCTCTGTAGGTCCTCTGTAACAGCATATATGCAGAGGGCGAGCCATTCTTATCTTTCTCCTTCTCGGGGAAAAACAGTCTCTCTGTCTGGCAGCTTCCTGTGTCTTTTTTTTAAAACACTTCCTCATTAGTCAATTGAGACCGGCTGATTAGCTTCAGTTTGCTGCTTTTATCATAGGGAAGATTAACTCTCTGTGCCTGACAAAAAGTTCCTATAGCTGCCCTATTAAGTAGTATATATATATATATATAATATCTATATATATATATATATATATATATATATATATATAATATATATAATAGTATGTAAGCCTGTTTCTAGCATCAGGGGGCAGGGTAATGTTATGTTCAGCTGGAATGTTGCAAAGTGGTCTGATATTCCAAGTAACTCTTTGCATGTAACTGGGTTGTTTGTTGCATTTTTCCCCCAATCAGGGGCTGGGTCATATTGCAAAACACCTGGGGGGAGCCCATAGTAGATCTGATAAGATCACTTAGCTGTGCAGTTCAGAGTTCTTTAGTTGGAGGGCGGCAGGGGCAGAAGCTGTGAGTAGGCGTAACTGGAGAAGCTGTAGTTACACTGCAGGAAGAAAGAAGAGAAGAACAGGGTAATAAATCTTTTTAGGGAGGGCTTGCACCAAGGGTAAGGGTAACCACCAGTTTTCCAGTGGATAAGTGTGTGTATTGTATTGATTTACTGTAATAGTTGTGGATCTATTTTATACAATAAATTTAATTTGATAAAATCTGGGTTTCATGTTGGGCGAGAATGCATTGATCATGGTGTGATAGTCCTGGTCTCCCGTGACGGCTTCAGCTGTCAGACTGGGCCATATTCTACATGAGCACCCATATATCCCACAATAAGCAGCAACTTACCTTCTTATGGTTCAACATTGTCCTCATTACTCTTGTACAGTATTCTGTTTGTGCATGTTATCTGTACTGTATGTAACTGTTTGTTTTTTTAAGTAAATATACATAACTCTGTACCTTTGTAGCGCACTGCAGAATATGTTGGCGCTTCACAAATACACGAAATAATAATAATATACCCACCAAAAAAGAATTAATTAGTAATCCAGTACTTGTAACACCAAATTTTAGAAGATTGATTTATTGATTTATAAAATTGTTTTACCAGGAAGACTACATTGAGATATTTATCCATAACACAAATTTGGTTACTTTAGAAATAAATATAACATTGGTCAACCAGATAGCCTTATTTATGAGGATCCTCTGCATATAAGACAGTAATATTGACAATGTTATATTCTTTTACCTGTAGCCCTTGTCGTAATGCAAATTATGGAAGATGTTGAGATCCCACTTACAAATCTCCTGAAAGAAGTTGGCGAGACATTGCCAGTATGATTAAATAGTAAAGTGAGGAAGAGGTGACAAAAAGGGGCAAAGCGGGGGCCCCCTCTCCTTGTGTAACTCTTTTTCTGTTCCCCTTACTTTATTTCCTCCATTTCTTTCCTTCTAATGTGGGTAATCAAATATGAAATTATTAGCAATGTATTGTCACTAGTAGGTGGTTTTCATTGAGTCAAGACCATGGTTGAAGTGGTTTAAGTTTAATGGTATTGGGCCTCATTTAAAGAAAATCTAGTTTATGAAGGCATTTACCTGAAAATATCAATTTGATCCAATTTTTGAAAAGATGTATTATTTATGTTAATGTACAAGAAGGTGGAGCATATAAAAATAACCCAATTTCCTTTACAAAAATAAAGAATTATGCTAAAGTAATAGTATATAAATAAATAATACAAAAATAATATAAAGTAAAAAAAATAAATTAAAAGGGGCGCGGTTATGTATGAGATTTTACAGTAAAAAAACGTAGGTGAGTACTACATCAAACGCCATCACATATGTGATATCCATTAGGAACATTTGTATACGAAACATCATCAATTATACAAAAAAGTCAATATTATACAATAGCGAGTGAATAAAGTTTTTGTACTGTAATAAGACAGAAAACAGAATACAAGAAGGACAGTATACCGATGTGAGAATGGCAATCTAGCACAGTTTACCAGTGTCACTAGTAGTTTTTATACCATTTTTGATCCTCAGTCAAGCAATGTTCTTTTTCTTCAGCAACGATATGATGAGAAAGCTCGCCAGGCATGCTGCTGGACAACAATGTACTTCGATCATTCCATTGCACTAGCAGGATACTCTTTTATAATATATTTGTCAGGCAGGCCATAACTGAACCAAAATGGTCGTTGGGAAAATTTAAATTGGTTAAACCTAGGGCGGAAACACTTGGAGCTAAAAATTATTTTCGAGGACCACTTTTCAGCTTCATGTGCGGATATTGATAAAGAGTTCAGACAGCTAATTAGCACAGAAGTTAGGTTTGCAGATAACGTAAACCATTTGTTTAATACAGACTGCAATAAGTGCATAGAAATGTGTTTTAAACTTCACTGGGTATAGAAAAGGTAATACATGTAAATGGGGTTTATGTGCATATTATATATGTCTAACGGGACACACTTTGGGTAGCAAAAAGTCCATGCCAATTTAAAATATGGTTATGTTAGTTGCTACGGTACGTGCTACATTAGCTGTTAATTATAAAATTGTCACATAATGGGGTGTACTGCACGGACACACTAAAATAGTAAAAATCTACTGTCTCCATGGAAAACCAGCAAAGTATTCCCGTGTCTAGGGTGACTATGGGTGGTGAGTTCCTGTTGGTAACAGGGAAACCTAATCCCCTGTGCAAGGAAATTGGGGTGTAACTGAATATGTGTGATGACCAGTGCTTCCCCTGGGAGGGATCCAAGGACAATTGGATAACCCCGCCCAGGCACACACAGTAGAGAAATGATATACACACAGTGTTATAACAGATAATTTTACAGGTACACAACTAATAATTATATATAAAGGCCTCACAAGCTTTGACCACACAGTCCACACTGCCAACACCACCATTAGCCCACTGGGGGTCGGTCCCCCCAAATATGAAAATGCATGGGTGCTAACCACCCGGTGTCCCACAGAGCCCCCCAAACCAACCCCAATGTTGCAATGGCGCTACCACAGAATTGTGGAACATTGGTGAACTGTAGGGCGTGATACCTTCCGGTGCTCCAGCCCCCCGTTACACCGGCTGAGCGAGTATCAGTATGGTCCCACATCATCGTCGTTATACGCGATGGGTCCAAACTCTGCAAAGGGTAAGATCCAGCGGAGGTGCCACTTAAAGAGAATCTCTACATTGCGGTGGTTTGGTGGTAGGGTCACAGAAACAGGCGATGTACTGCACGGCGTCTTGGGCTTTGGCTGTGTCCCTAACACTTATAAGGCTAATGTGAAAGAGTTGCTAGCTGGGGGGCCTTTCCCCTAACGTTCACCCAAATGAATTGGGATCAGGGCATTATCCTGGGGCCTTAAGAGGTCTAGGTCTCTAGTCAAGGAAGCACAGCTCCGCTGGGACACTAACTGCACTGTTCTGCTGACCCTTCGCCTGATTTGTGTCCAGGTGTGCACAAATGTATCAATCATGGACCAGGTAATTGCTGCAGACCTATTGGCTCTGTGCCCTGCACCTGAATACCAGCCCTGGGGGCTGCTGGGAACTGTAGTTCCCTTGTGGAGCCTGTCCCGGTAGTCCGCGCCAAAATATGCCCTATTGCACATGCGCTGTGTGGTCGCGCGCAAAGCACACAAAATTATGGCGCCCTTACCGGCCTGATAAAGGAACAAAGGGCAAAGGGATTTAGAATTCCAAATCATTTATTGAGCCGTGTTGGCTCAATAAAGGGTTTGGATATTCTAAATCCGTTGGCCTTTGTTCCTTTTATCATATATCCAGGCCTGATCACAGGCTTTCGTACCAACATTGGAGCACCGATAAAACTGTACAATTTTGTTTACAAATATAAGGAGTGCAGCATTTTTCATATCTATCTGGGCCCTTACCGGCATCCCACCGCAGAGCCTCCGAAGCACCGGAGTGCTCCCGCCCCTGCTGGCTGCACCTCTCTGCCTCCCGACAAACCGGAGGTGTCTTGTCTGTCCCAGCGGCACCACAACTAGCCACAGAGTGGAGGTATGTGGGTCAGCCAAAGGGGACTAGCTTATATAAAAAGGTCTTAACAAAAGCTTTAAAAATGGAAGCTTTAAAACAAAATACCTTTTAAAACCTCAGTTGTCCTGGAAGTTTCAATTCACACGTGTTATACTGAATGTCTCCAACTAGTTTCCTCTTGCTTCAATTTTAATAGGTTAAAATTAATTTTTTAACATTGGGAAGGGATTACAAATGTATGTTTCATAAAAAAAATCTGATATGTTTATTATAAAAATAGTGGTCTAAACTACGGTAGCCCGTAAAGTTCCCACGGACTGTACAAGTATCACTCATTCCCATAGATCCACTGGTATATACCCAAAAGCCTCCAGAGGCAAAAACTGTTTGGAATGTACAGTACCTAATTTATTTAAAGAGGACAAGTACGTAAATAAAGACAAAAGACATTACAGTCAAAGAAAGCAGTGATTTCTTATCATAATTCCAACATTAAATGAGAACTGTACACTTTTTTTGCTTATGGCTGGTCATTATGGTATTGTCACTATATCATTGTGGGATTTATGACTCCATTTACATTCGTTTCACATGTTAAAAGAGGTGTATGTTTTATATACGTAAATTTCATCTGCTTTAGTCTGAAAAACTTTATGAGGTGGAGGACAATAGTTGTTACACACATCACCTTTATTGTAGGGAAAGGGGATGATTGATGGTTGCATTCAAAATTGATTTTTTACTCCAACAGGTACAGCCTCGAAGCCATCTCTCTGTTCTCCATATTGAGGCAACAATTCTAAAAACATTCAAAATTAATTCCAAATCGTTCTTAATGTTACTGTGACTAATCAACTATGATAATATAAATGATATATAACATTATACTAATACATTTTGCCAAAATGCAGAACTAATTGCCACACCACAATAAACTTAATAAAAACATTTAACAACAAATTAATACAACGGCATTGTTAAACTTGCAAAAGAAACATGCCACCTCTTGGTTTTATAAACTTCTCCAAAAAATTCTGACATTCATACCAAAATTAAAGTTAAATGAAAAAGTGGGTTAAAACCTACTTGTCTGCCCCATGGTTTAAGCAATAAGATAGTGAACAAAGGCCAGGAAGGATTGACAGGTTATGAAGTGAATTAACTGGAGACATGCTGATTGCTGTTTCCAGGCGTCTTGAAGGCCTTATTAATGTAAATCAGTACAAACAGGCCATAAATTAACCCAAATATTATGCTGAGAAAAGTATGTATGGTCTAATCCTGCTGCAGTTTACGAAGAAAGCCCTCATTGGAAGGCCACAACAAACTGACAAACAAAAACAGAAGATACATAACAAGTCAAAAACATTTGCCTATATGATTTCTAAATCCTACTGTTCGTTAGGAAAACAAAACATTCAAATTGGGTTGATGTAGCCCTGCTGATAGGCTACCACACAAATTTTCTCAAATTAGACAAAGTGTATTCTATAAGATCAACAACATGAATTATTTTCAAGGAACATGCAAAAAATGACTACCCCTGATATTTCAAGATCAATACAAACACATCAAATCTAATAATACTGATACAAAAGCATTTATGCCGTCCTCGCCTTCCCAATACAGTACAATTATATTCCTTCTAGTGTCAACCCATCTAACCTCATTACCATCCCCGCTTCACCTCCATCCCTTTCACCATGTGCCCTTTCGAATTCTCGCTCCCTTCCAACAAGTTCCTCTTCTTGTGCATGTCACGGGAGGCAAGGGATTTAACATTTATACCGGGATTAATATCACTGAGCAAAACCAAGAAAGTAAAACAAATTGAGATTAATTCCTTTGAAACAGACATCACACACAATGAAATTAATTACAATATACAGAAGAAAGAAAGAAAACACACATTTCTGGGGTCTGGGCTACAAAAACTAACTTTCTAGTTGAATAAGCAAGGAAAACAAAGTCTTTAGGGTCACCAGGAGGATCCGCAAAAGTACCTGGAACTCAATTTGACATTGAGTTACCAGACAACCACCGCTGTATATCTTTGGAGATGCCAAAAATCCTTGATGGGAGAAAGTTCACCAAAGTCCTGGCAATCTTTGATGGTGGTAGTTACAAGCCGAAACCGCCTACATACTCTTTCCAGCAACTTGGGCCACGATAGTGGGACAGGAAAATTTATTGCCTTGATGAAATTTCTGAAAGCCGCACGTCTCCTAAGAGCATCTTTAGTGAGGTTTAATTTGCCACTGCTGTGTTGGTGATAGAATAGAGGACCGGTTGGCTGCTGGTTTCTTATGTATTTCAGTGTCCCATTCATGAAATACTACAGCCAATACCGAACGTGGGAGAATTTCCTACAGCCAATAAGAGCATTGCCAGTCAACTGCAGCCGGGCAAGGATGGATTCAAAATCTAATTACCAAGGGAAATAGGGGCAAACCCCTGCTCTCAGCCTGTACCATGAAGGTAAGAGTTAACATGGTACAATAGAATATGGTGCTACAACCGGTTCTACGAACACTATAACAAAAACAGAAGACAAAGGACCCTGTATACATAGAGCACTGAAGACCCTGTGTTACTGTAATGATAAAATGTTATGTTCAAAAAACAAATTTCCCTTTAATTCATATGATAATATAACATAAGGTGCAAATGTTAAACTACTAAAAAACTAGGTTTTAAAAAAATCAAGCTAGTAATCATTAAAAAAAACATGGCTATTGAACCTAAAGGTAATCGCACCAATAGGGTTAAAACCCCCTATAGGGACAAAGGGAGGTCTAATTGCACGGGGAGTTAAACTCCAAAATATAAGTGATGCAGAGGACCCTTTTAAAGGTTGTTTGAACACTCCTAAGTAACGGTAGCATTGTTGCAATTCTACTTTCACTCCTCCATCATTCCTTCTCAGCTCTGACTCCAGACCGACAACCTGGTTCAGGAAAACTACAATTTCGCCCCCTATCATCTTCTCTTGATTACTGCCCTGCGTTCTCTCTGCCATCTCGCCCTCTAAACCCCGTACCTGGCTAATTCCAACACGCGGCATGCGGCATTCCTCACTCGTTCATCTGCACGTCATTGAGGGAAGGTCACACTATCGCGGACTTCTTCACTAAAATTGATGCTATCCTGTTTTCAATTCTGCCCTCTGTCATCAGGCTAGATAACACTACTGTTCTTCACTAATCAACAACCAAGGTCTAACCCACGCGACTCTGTACTGTCATTGACTCCCTACTCGACACCTCTGATGAATATTCTTATTCCTCTATCTGCACCTCGGGACTTGCTGACAATTTCAAAAGTAAAGTGGAATCCATCCATCAGGACATCCTGTGTATCCTCTCACATCCTACACCTCTTCTAACTCTCCTTCTGCCTTTTCTCGACTTTTACGCGGTCACAGAGGAGGATTGTATCATGACGATCTCCTCTTCTCCCTTACCATATGCTCTCTTGACCCCATACCTCCCGTCTCTCTAAAAAATTGCTCCTACTTAATCCCTATGCTGAACACACCATTTTTAACTCCTCCTTACTCGGTACCTTTCCTCTCATTCAAACATGCAACCAGTTAGTATGCTATTACTCAAAACAGCAAACTTGGACCTACCTGTCTTGAAACTATTGTCCTGTCTCCCTCCTGATTTTGCCTCTAAGTACTTGAACGTTCTTGTATTCTCTCACTGCTCCATTCACTAACACCTATTCTCTCTTGACCCTACTACAATCTGACTTCCGCACTGATCACGCCACTGAAACAGCCCTCACTAAAAAAATCTAAAGATCTCCATGTTGCCAGACAAAGCGTCAGTACACTCTGCGCCACCATTACTTGACCTCTCTGCGCATTTGAACTTGTGGACCACCTCTTCTCCTTCACATTCTTTATATCTTGGCATTTGTAACAAAGCTCTATCCTTGGGATATATCACCTCCTATCATGGAAGATCCCCATTCGTACTGGAGTGTCCCTTTTGCTAAAATATTCTTTCCTGTATTGATATCTCTGTGGGAGTAAGAGTACCCAGGGAGTTTCCTGAAACCTCTTTTTTTTCTCTGTTCCCCAACGCTCTATACAGGTGACCAATCACATATTTGGGTTTAAAAAATCACCTCTATGCTGACGGCACCACATATTTACTTTCAACCCTTGACCCTTATGACCTGCTGTAAAAGACCAAGTTTCTGAATGTCTCGCTGGTTACAGTATCATCCTGGATGGACCTCAGCCGAAATAAAAGTAAATGTCAAAATACCAGAGCTCCTCATTCCTCCCAAAAACAGACCTTACTACCTCCGTTCAACATTACAGTTGGAAGATACAATGTCATATACATTGGAGCACAAGAAAGTTGTATAGGGTCACACTTTAACTCTTCTCTCAAAGTCCTCCTCCTCACATTCAAAATGTAGCAAATCCTGTAATTTTTTTCCTCCACAATATACAGAGAAGATACGCCCTTTCCTTGTTGTTCGACTGCTAAAAATCTGAGCAGACCCTTATCCTCTCCCATTCAATAATGTAACTCCGGCTGTTACAAGCCTTCTGTACTCTAACATGTCTCCCCTACAATTCTTATCCTAAATGCTGCTGGCAGAATCACTCTACTCTTTCTAAATATCTGCAAAAAGAAAAAGTGCGCAAAATTCCTAACTCTAATGTAAAATTAACCCCATTCACAACTTGGTGTAAATATTTGAAAAATGACAAACATCTAAGTAGAACACAGGCGTCTGCAGCTATTAATGACAGGGATGGAAACACACCTAGAGAAACAAACTGAAATACAAAGGAAAAACAAAAGCGCAGACGCACATAGTGAAGTATGTAAAGTATATATGTATATATTGTTAGGGTAAAAGATCTGCGTACATCAAATCAATTGGTTAACAGCACTTTCATGTACAATACATGAGTTACCAGACGTTAGCACAGCAACCGCAAGACCCAGGGAGTTCTCCTTCACGCTCCAAGAAGACTGCCACGACACTTGGGGAAAAAGGCCTCAACTTAGTCATGTTTAATGCGTAAATAACCTTTGCAGGTCAGGGCCGTCGAGAACCAGCTTCTTCTTGCTTGCCGCCGAATAGGACACCTCAAGGGAAAATCGGAGTTGTTGGTTAGCCACCAATAAGTTTGTCACATGTCCCGTGTGACTTTCACGACCGGACCGCAAAGAAAGGAGGCCGGAAAGAGTGATTAATGACTCACTTAGGCAATGCAGAGTGTATGCTGGATACAGTGCTGGATACAGCACAACAAAACGCGTTGGATAGATTTATAGGTCTGGCGGTTGGTTGTGCGAAGTCTGGTAACTCAGTAGTGTACATGAAATGCGTTAACCAATGATTTGATGTACGCAGGATATTTCCCTAACAATCTATAATGATACTTTCCATACTTCACTAGTGCGTCCCGGCGCCTTTTGTTTTCTTTGTATTTCAGTCTTCCTAAATATGTATCACACGTCTCCCCTGATGAAGTTCTCTCATAGCTCCTATCAAATCCTGCATCACACACTCAATTCTTCTCCTCATTTTTAAAGCTTTAAACTCTTTGCCCTCCTTACATCTTAGCCCTAATTTCTACTATTGCACCATCCAGACTCTGTGTTCTTCTCAAGGAGGGCTTCTCCTACTCCTTTTGTATCTAAAGCCCTCTCCCACCTTAAACCTTTCTCACGTGCTGAACCAAACATAGGAATGCCCTTCCCCTCAATATCTGGACTTAAACCAATACTTGTATCAAACATATGAGTTGCTCCGGGGCTTACACTCACACATCCTACATAAACCTTGGCCCCTGTAGGTGCACTTTACCAGAATGCCTACTGTCTCTGTAGTGTCTTCCTACCAACATTAGATATAGCAATTGTGAGCGGGACTCCTTTTACCTTATGTTACTTTATGTCTGAAGCACTTATTTCCTTTATGTTGGTAAGTGCGCTGAACACGAGGATTCTAAAACTTGCCTTAAACTTGCCCGTGGAAAATCTGGGGCCATCCACAACAAGATCCAGGACATGCTGGGTACATGCTGCAACATTTTCAGGGAACATTTCGTGCAGAGACAAATGCCCATCAGATTAACACGCAGGGGGTCGCTGGCAGTCCCATTCTTGAATCACAAGTGACTCCCTCTGCCAGCACAGCAAGCTGGGGAGTTGTGTAGTTTCCGACATTAGCAATGTCAAGTCTATATGGATCTTAATGTTTACAAATGGCTTTTGAAGGTTAATTTTTTTACTATTTATTTTAAAAACTTGTGATTTTTATACAAATAAATTGTTTGGTCACATTGTTTCTTTGCTGTTACAAGGGCAATTACGTATCAGATATAGTGAAACTATTATGGATTACATGCTGTTTCATTTTTCTAGGCAACTTTTTACTCACACGGTGATTCAAAACTTCTAACTACTACAGTTTATGGACTACATGCAGAAAGAGAAGAATTTTATTTGTCATGCGCCACATGTCAGTGGAATGGAAGCAGACAATACTGCAACAAATGTACACTCACTTGTACTAATATCCTTCTCATTAGACTCTAGATAGACATTAAAAACACATTGTCAAGTATGTCTGTAACATTTCCTTCCCCAGGCCTTCTCTCTCAATTTACATAGCACTTAGCAGTAATTTATCATTAATCGTTCTTTGCTATTCTGTACCAGTGGAATTGGAAGTCAGCACAGAAGGGGGTAACTAATAGACCCACATTGAAGCAAGGCTTACTATATATTGTCATCCACTTTCCTCTTCTGGTTTCTAGAGCCTGAAGTTTCCTATATTACATCACTGATGAGAAATGTATGTGTTTTGATTGAGAGAGGGACTAAGGAACGTCTACTCTCAGCACTTGCGCAGTTTTCAAGGTGCGCTTAACACACTTTACGCTGGGTGTCACAGGTTATCAGACTGCACAAGTCTGCAAATCTCTATTTTCAGCCAAGTGCAAGATTGTAATAATATCTAATCTCCACTTCTGAAAATTATCGGGATAGATTTCATCCATTCATTGTATGGTGACTATAACTATTACATTGGTTGGTTTTTGATATTTTAGGACTTACCATCTTGAGTGGTCAATGCTAGCAATTTATATGTATTATTGTGTCATTAAAGTGTCGTATATAAATGTGCCCGGGAGGTGCACTCTCTCCCTCTCATCTCTAATGTTATCATATTTTTTCCTATTCATATAATTACCCCATTCAGGGGTTATTCTATTTCTTACTATTTTGTTCATACATTTTTTTTTACGCAGATCAATTTTTTGGTTTAATAAAAATAATAATAATAGTTTGTTATATACTCGAAGCTTTGGGATCATTCATAAGCTTGTGTGATAGTGGTTTTTAAGTATGATTAAAATGCCTTATAGACGATATAGCCTGCACTGCTATTCACAAAGCAATGATAAAAGACAGTATCGCGCGACAGTATAAGGTTTTATCACCCAAAAACAGTTAGTGAAAAAAAAAGTCGTCGATAGTGCCCAAAAATGGAAAAACCGACGTTTTTTGACAGTAAGCGCTATTCCAAAAGCTGTGATAACTTTATCGTATTATAAGCTCACAAGATTTTATGCAACAGCTAAAGGGCTTTGGTGCAAAAGAGGATGGAGACATGCATAAAACAAACAAAAAGTCCTGCACTTATTTCACACCAGAGGCCGGCGGGGGCTTCTGTGTGGTAACCGGGGTTGAGGGTCCCGGGTGATATATGAACACGAGGGCAGAAAACTAGTTTGAGAGCACTCTATCCAAGAGTAAGTGATGAATTAATTAAAATCAATTTTAGTGTCTATAAACAAATATAAAATACAGGGTATTAAAAAATATGAAATTGAAACAACTCTGTAATGACCAGGATCGAAATAGGAGACACGTTGAAAAATGCTTCTCGGATCAAGTGAGTAATCGAGGTGGTGTTCATTAAGACTTGGAAGGTTCTTTGTGTATACCTATATGACTGGTATAGGACGGCCTTATGGGTCAGGCCACGGTGATGAGGCAGATAATCAGTTAAATCACTATGCGTGGTTAAGAGTATTGACAAAACACTATACTGTAGATAGCGCAATACTATAAGCTTAGTGTGAAATGTTAGCAGGAGGTAGGGTCTTGCAGCGCGGAAGCTCCGCAGTTCAGTCTCGTCTTAATGCTGCGGTCAAGGTGAGTGATTGCGCATGTGTAGAAAAATGCTGGTATAGTGTTTACTAGAGTCATTGCTGCAGACACACACTGAGATCAAAGTGAGATCCGGATAGACTCAATAAAGTAAACACAGAGTTAATTCAGAAAGCCGATAAGGCCCTTATCGAAGCACTTATCGACCAAAATGGCTACTCGTTTCAGTAAGCCTCATAAGTGATCGAAATGGCCTGCTTAGCGACGCAAAATCTTAGGATGCAAAAGAAAATCGCCAATTGAGCGGCGATTCAGCCCACCGGCATGCATCCGATGCAGGAAAAAATGCATCTACAATAACTTCATTACATTAGCGGCTAAAACCGCTAAGGCAATGAAGGGGTTAAACACCCATGCCAGGGATTACTGTGGTAGCGAGTGTGGGAAGGGGGAATTTGGCCCTTAGTGGATGTAGGCCTTGCGGAGGGGTTGCGGGGGACTAACCCCTTCATTACCTTAGCGGTAATACCGCTAAGGAGGTTAAGGGGTAACCCACCGAAGGTATAGACACCATCCTAGGGCTAACTACCCCCTTCACCAATCCGTGCGGCTAAGCACACACCCGGACTGACTATTCCACCCTGTACCCATGAGTGTTTAGTGGTACATTCATTCCCATATAATAAATTAATATGGCACTGATAAGCTCTTAAGCACTCAATGGGCACCCTAATTATAATACATTAATACACAGACAACAATAAATAAAACATACTCCAACAAAACAACACTTCACTAAATAAAAACAGTAGCCAGATAATCCAAGGAATATAAGCATAAAGAAACAATGAATTTAATGTTAAAACCATTAACAATAAAAACAATGAATTCCTAAAACCAAACTCAAAATGAATAGTACCACTAACCAATCAAACAATTAATTACTAAAACATAATGAATTAAACATTAAAATACAAAGAAATACTTCAACCAATATCCTGAAAATATAACCATAAAAGCATTAGCTAACATAATACAACATTAACTAAAACGACCACCAATCGCAAACATTGTATTACCTTAACAGGAAAAAGCAAACAATCAATCCGCACATAAGAACTGACATTAAAAAAACAACAGCATTCAAGCCAGAAATGCCCCCAAATATTGGCATATAATGTATTAATCGTACCCTAAAATGGTTACAGATTAATATTATTATCAGTCAATGTGGCTCCCCCCCCAAAAAAAAACATGAAGAAGAAACTGGAAAAAGAGACATTTTACAAAACATTCAATATATTACTTTACCATTAGAAGCGGTGGGCCTGCGGACTCCCGGGGAACAGGAAGTCACGACCTTTTGGAGGCCTCCAACAGCATCCGATTGCATCCGCCCATGAAGATCCGGATCAGGTACCCCAACTCTTTTTTCTTCTTTAATCACCTTATTCTACTTATCTGTCACCATTTCTTGATCTTCTTATTTCTTACTTCATCTGTCAATCCAAAAAGCCAATGGTTAATCCCAACCGATGTTGTTCTCGTCGTCTCTTGCATCAATGAGGGTCACGGCCTTAAATAGGTGGTGACGTCACCATTTAGCCTCAAAATGGGAACAGCCACATGTTGGCTGTTAAAACCATGTTCCGACTTTAAATTTTTTTTGTTTACATGACGTCACTTAAAGGAATGATACAGCCAATCAGAAGGCTGTGCTTTCATTTGGCCTTTAAGATGACGTCACGAAGCGGGTCCACATGGTATTCAAGGCCAATCAGACTCCGTGGGGGACCCAATTCCACACTTCTGATTGGTTGAAAAAATACCCATGTGATGCCGGTCCATTTGGATTTAGTGACGTCCTCTTAAGGAAAATGAAGCACAGCCATTCTGATTGGCTGGCATCATTACATTTAAGTAGTGAGTCATGTAAAAAAAAAAAAATTAAAGTCGGAACATGGTTTGAACAGCCAATTCAGTGTCTGTTAACCATTTTGAGGCTAAATGTGATTGTTCATAAGCCCATTAAGACCGTGCCGCCTCATTTGAAGCCCAAGAAGATGACAAGACAACATCGGTTGGGATTTACCCTTGGCTTGTGGATTTTAAGATGGGAAAGATAGAAAGATAAGACGATCAAGAAATGGGACAGATTGAAGATAGAAGAAGACAAATCGGTTGGGATTACCACATGTGGATTTTTGGATTTACAGATTGAAGATAGAAGATCTAAAAGAAGATCAAGGAAATGGTGACAGATGAAGAGTAAGAAAGAAAAAGAAGATTTTGGTACCTGATCCGGATCTTCATTGGCGGATGGATCGGGATGTGTTGGAGGCTTCAAGGATGTGAGCTTCCTGTACCCCGGGAGTCGGAGGGCACAGCTTTCATAGTAATTAAATAATTGTTTGTAAATGTCGCTTTTTACGGTTTATTATTGGATGTGTTTTGTTTTTTTTTTTGGGGGGGGGAGGCACATTGACTGATCATATATTAATCTGTACCACTGGATGGTAAAGATTAATACATTATTATGACAATATTTGGGGGGCATTTATTGCGCCGGTATTGCGTTGGTTTTTTCATTCAAGTTTCTTATGTGGAGTCAATTGTTTTTTTTTCCTGCTTAATGGTAATAAACTGTTTGCGATTGGTGTTCATTTTTAGTTAATGTGGTATTATGAGCTACTGCGTTTAATGGTTACTTCAGATATTGTTTGTGAATTTCTTTCTTTCTATTTAATGTTTAATTCATTAATTTGTTGTTGTAGAATAATTTGTTTGATTGAGTGGTTAGTGTTACTATTCATTTTGGTTGGTGTAGGAATTCATTTTTGAATTGGTTAATGTTTAATTTAATCATTGTTGAGTGTTATTGTTGATTGATTGATTTAGGCTGGGCTACTGTTTTTAATGAGGGAAGTTGTGGTTTTTTGGGATGTAGTTATGTTTGATCTATTGTGTGTCTTGTTTATTAATGTATTGTTAATTAGGGTGAAACCCAGGACTTGAACGGAGCTACTGACAGCAGTTACTACACTCTGATCATTTATAGGTTCTTTTTTGGGTGTTCTGTACATCGCTCCCTTCCTGCCCTGGATCCCTAACGTTGTACTTAGGGTGGCCCATTGAGTGCTATAGAGGCTTATATGACCATATGATTATTATATGGGTAGGATGTACCACGATACTACTCAATGGGTTAACCGGGCGGGTATAGTCGTCCCGGGGTGGTGCCTAGGCCCCTGGGGTTTTGTATTGGGTCAGGGTGGGTTAACCTTATGACTTATAGTGGTAGTAACCGACTAAGGGGTGGATGGATTAAGGGTTGTTAGGGGGCCATTACAAGGTCTTTTTATGTATATATGTTTTCTGACTACGGAGGACGAGGGAACTGCTGTTGTGGTAAGTATAACTGTATTTATTTACTTTATGTATGTATGCTAATGCAGTGTTAAAAAATCGGTAAATAATCGATTAATCCATATCTGGATTAATAGTTATTTTTGACCATTACTGTACCTGTAAATGTATGGGTTGGGCGGAGGGGGGGGGGGGGCGTGATTGATGTTTATTTTAAAAAAACATTTAAATCCATTTCTTTTCATAGTGTAGATGTGTGAGGGGGTCTCCGGAGCTGAACCACGTTGGTTTTAGGTCGGAGAACCCCTGCTTCCCGAGATACGGCAACCTTATGGGGGCCGGTATCCTCTGCATGAAAATGTCCGCGTCACGTGGAACGGGACATTTCCTTGCATAGGAGATACCGGCACCCAATATAGGGGACTTATCTCGGGAAGCAGGGGGTCCCTGGACATAAAACCAAGTGGTTCAGGCTTGGGCCCCTGCACATATATACACTATGAAGAAATGTATTTTA
Source organism: Ascaphus truei (assembly GCA_036426205.1). Taxonomy (NCBI): domain Eukaryota; kingdom Metazoa; phylum Chordata; class Amphibia; order Anura; family Ascaphidae; genus Ascaphus; species Ascaphus truei. The sequence goes on from WSYH01004083.1 coordinate 40,132, forward strand.
AATAAATTATTTTCGGGCGAACAGTTCCGCTGGGAGAGCGGGGGGGTCTCTCAGAGCGTTTCTCTATCTAAAGCAGAAATGATCGCCGTTTTTTAGGCCTTGTCAGGCTAATGATTCTCGATGGCGAAAACGCGCCCGTTTGGGAATTTTGCTATCACAGTAATCGAGCTTTCTGAAATACCGTGATCGCAACACCCAAAAAAAATAATTTTATTTTAAATGCCCTGGTGCCCTGGGGGGGGGGGTGGCCGATCATTTTTATCACCCTTATGAATGAGGCCCTTTAGGGCTTATGCAGTAAGCGCGAAAAGCCGTTTTACGCCCATTTATCGCCAATATTGCCTTTCCAGATCAGTAAGCGGCCGATATATAAAGCTCAAAATCGGCCTTTGTTTTAGCCGAAAAAAAAACTTCACAGTCGGGTGCCGATAAGCACTTTTAGCCACTTTTCGGCACTTTCTGAAACCGGCTGAATTATAGTTAGCCCCAATCAGCTGTTCGCGCTGAGCGGCACTTAGAAATGAGATTTATGGCAATCCCGCCCGCCAACTAAAGTTGGCAGTACTGGGGGAAGCATCGGCAAGGTCAACACTTAGGAAAAAATCGAAGGCCTTTTTCTGCATGGGATTGATGCCGGGGTCTCCGGGGCTGAACCATTATACCAGCATGGAGGCCACCGGCATTCATCCGAGGCAAGGAAAAATGCATTAAAGCCAACTTCATTTACCTTAGGGCCTAACTGCTAAGGCAATGAGGGGGTGTAACCAGCAGTGCCAGGTTGAGTAGGGTAGCGGGGGGGGTTAAGGTGGTATTGCCAGCTGGGCTATTTAAGTCTTGCGGGGGGGTTGCGGTGTTGAACCTTAACCCCCTTCATGACCGTAGAGTTAATACGTACTGGTCATAAAGGAAGTTAAGCCCTTCCACTACCCACACGCAGCATAAACAACCCACCGTTGGGGCTAATACCAATTCGGCCACCCCCCGCTACCACAATAAAAAAAATACAAACACAACAGCCCACACTAAAAAAAATATATTAATAAATAAACAATATATAAATAAATAAATATATATATACAGCTCAACAGCGTTTTTATAAGCGCGATCCGCTATAAACACATGAGCGAGGACCCCGAATTGTTTATTTAAAAAAAAATGTAGTTTTTTCTTTGCACATACACACCTGACACACCACAGAACCCTGAATACTCACGAACACTGCACATACCACAGCACACTGCACAATTACAGCACCACTGCATAACTCACAGCACACTGGCATACACTAACCAGCACCACTGCAGTACACCACAGCTTTACTTGCATACACTCACAGCACTTGCATACACTACAGCACTCTGCAGTAAACTAAAGCCCAATGCACAAACACACTCACAGCACCACTGCACACACTCACACAAACACTCACACTGACACACACACAGCACCAACTGCCACAGACACTGCAGACACTCATAGCACACACACACTGCATACTTCACAGCACATGCCTACACTCTAGACACACTGCCCACACTCACAACCACCTCAGCCACACACTCGCACCACTCCAGCCAACTGATACATCACAGCACACTGCACAATGCAAAGCAAAAACGCACAAACACACATGACACATGCATAGCACACTGCCACAGCACAATGCATACACTCATAGCACACCCCACGACACCACACTAACAGCACACTGCATAACATTCACAGCACACTGCATTTCTACACTCACGCACACTGATACACTAAGCACACACTCACAGTACACACTCACAAGCACACTGCATACATGTCAAGCACACTGCACAACTCACAGCACACACACTGCACACCCTCACAGCCAATGCACACACCACAGCACAACTGGCACATACTCCAGCACACGGCACACTCACAGCACACTGCTCACTCCCATCACAAGCATACACTCCAGCACACTACATACACTCACAGCACATGCAGTACCACTCACAGCCACTGCAACACTCACAGCCCACTGCACACACTCACAGACACTGCAACACAACCACACACACACACACACACACACACACACACACACACAACACAACCCACACCACACACACACACAACAACACACACACACACACACACACACACCAACAGCACACTAATACACCACAACACAACTCCATCAGCACCACTGCAACACTCAACACACAGGCACACACTCAAAGCACACTGTACCCCACACAGCACACTCACTGACACACACACAGTCTCACATTCAAATACACAGACCCACACACATACACAAAAACACAGAGGACACACTGTCTCTTTAAGGGAGCGTGCAGTGCAAGACGGAAGAGAAGCAGAAGCAGGAAGCAGAGACAGGGAGAAGAGCTGCAGATGCGGGTAAGTGCTGTGTGTGTTGCCGCTCCCCACCGGGTCTGGGAAGCTGGGAGCGTTTATAAGAGGTGGTCGCGGGTGGCCCCCAAGGACCAGCGCTATAATGGGGTTAAGCTTTATATATATATCTAAGTATATATATATAATTACACCCCAACAACCCTCCTCTAGACCACCCTTGAACATACAGGACATATATCGCACAGCAATCGATACTATAGGCCGGCGGGGGGCCATCGGGTGTTACCCACGGGCCTGACAGTACCCAATTCTGTGCCCCCCCAAATTAATTAAAAACACAACATACATACTATAAAGAAATAACCCCCCCCATAACAACCCATACAGTATAGTAAATCGGGCACAAATTACTATTATCCACAAATGGATAATAGTGCATTTGCCCATTTAAAATACATAAAGAACAATAAATACATTAATTAAATACAATTGCACTTCACCCATGTCCGGTGGCACGATGAAGGCCATCCTCATATTCATCACGTTCCATGCCCCCTCCGATGCTGCAAAACAAAACAAAGGAATAAAAACAGCCAATGTAATGTCCCATAATCCTTACTCACCATAGCGGTTATTAAACTGCAACGTCATGGAAGGGGTTAACCCACCATCACCCAACCACCGGGAGGCCTCCTAAAATACCCTCCTCATACCTCCCACCCTGTGATGCCTAACCACCCTCCACTCACCTAATACCCAGCAGGGAGGCATACCCATATACCCTTGGGCCCAAACCCCGATTCCCACCCCAAGTACCGACACTAAAAAACAAGACATAGACCCACAAAAAAACATAATTCTATTTAATAAATTATAAACCCACCCCCCTGGGCCCACCCTAAAATACATGATTATGATTTTACATACAGGGTTAATACCCAGGCCCCACAGGTAGGACATGGGGGGAGGGATGGGAAAAGAAAAGACACCCCTTCTCTACTCACCCCCTCTACAGTAGCCAGCACCATGTTTCAAACAGGGTCTGGGGCCTACGGGTGGTCCCCGCATGGTGACGTGGTCCAACAAGGCGGTATCAAGCGGGTCACCGTGGGCCACAAGGTGGTCCAACGTGTAGGCTCGCGGATGTCTGGGGGGCACGGGTCAACCCCACAGGTGTCCTGCGGGAGTTGGGTGGTTGCCCACGGGGTCTGGGGGCCCGCGGGTGGTCCCAGGGTCTACGGTGCACCCACATATGTGAGGCACCGGTTCTCCCCATGGATTTCCCCCTGAACCCAGCAGCGGTTTACCCGTGAGAGCACGAGGAGGAGCCGCAGGTGGTCTCAATAGGTCCCCTGCAGACCTGAGAGGAAACAACACTGTATGTAAAAAAAATAATCATGTCTATTACATAAAATTCACAATCCCATCCCCTCCCCGCCAACACATTACTTTCAATAATGTGCAACATAACATTATCCAGATGGGTAAGAGATTATTGCCCAATTATTAAAAATGATTAAATAGAATAATAAAATAAATAAATTCTACTGCCTCATCAATACGAAAGCCCCCTCGCCAGCAAAATCTGTGTCTCCGTTGCCAACAACATACTTGCCAAATACATTTTGCCATTACATTTGATTCAATTACTACCTTAATAACATTACAGATAATAACTGCAAAGGTAATTAAGGGTTTCGCCACCCTGGCCCGATACCCAACCTCCCCATTCATTCGGTTACAGTGGCTTCAGGTCATGCAACTATATATATATATATATTATATTAATATATCTATATATATATCTTATATATATATTATATATAGATATCTAGTCTAAAACCAGCTTAGCCATTACAACCAACCTCCAATGATGATACCCATAAGGTTTGAACATGTATGTGAGTGGGTTTAATGGGCTTTGCATCTCATCCCAGCCTCTGTCTAAAAGCTGTGTTTAAAACAGCATGCATTGGCTTGAGGATTTGATATGTTAATACGAGCTTGAGAAAAAAGGTGGCACTGAGTGCTCATTTGCATGTAGTTCCCGAATCCACTTCTGCCAGTGGTAGCGCGTGTTTGCTGGGCAAATGAGGGGAAAGACAAAGATGCATATTGCAGCATGTCCTAGACGATGCAAAGGACAGACGTAATATTTACGAGTGCTTTCTAATCATATATATATATATATAGTATATATATATATAGAAAAGACAAGAAGACAAAAAAAGGCGCACCAACCTAGTGCATTACAGTAAACCAATGTTTATAGGACATTTAAAAACAGACAAATGCCCCGATCACAGAGTTAACGTTTTTTAATTTAAAAATGCAGTATGAGATAGGCCCTCATATGTCATGGTAGCGTTCTAGCCAGCATGGTCCATCTATTGCGCGCGTGTCTCCTTGCTACTGGAAGTGCAGTTCACGCCGTCTGGTGTCCCCGCCAAAGGACAGTCCTCCAGGAAACCGTAGCCCTTCGCTTGCCTGCTACTACTGCTGCACCACCAAGGTAAAACCAGAGATGTATCCACATTCTTTTTCGCTGAGACCTCTCACAATCTGCGTCCCTCTCAATCCGCATAGTGTCTCAGTGGGAAATAATGCCTCCTCTGCTTTAGCCATCGCCTACGCGTGTTGTCACTATTTTTTTTTTTCTTAATATTCTTTGTCATGTGATTTTTGTATTAAAAATCATTATTGTTTATTAATATGTTTAACTTAAAGCTCATAGGGTCTTTTTTATATGTTCCTACCTTAGACCACCCCATAGGTTGTATTAACACGTTGGCTTACGATCACGGTTAGAGAGCGTTACTAGCCATTAGGCGGCTCTTTTATTATTTCTGTTTGTGTTGTATAATATTTAGATATTATATCATATATGATATATCTATACGATAGATACTAATATAAGATATAGATTATATATCTATATATAATAATATATATAACAGGTTACAAAAACAGCCAAATAAAAAAACCACTTCTCACTATCAGACACACAGCACAACACCAAATCCTATTTCCTAATAAATCATTAGCATCTCTGCCAATCAAAAAATCAAATGCCCTAATCAAAACATTGAATTTACATTGTATAACCATGATTTATCCAAAGTCTGTGCAACATGTACACTTTGCAATCAATTTAACAATAAACTATTCACAGAAAATACAATGAAATCCAAACAAGTATCCTATTGTAACCCAAGCAAGCAACCATGAATAAATGACCATTAATTTAATCAAATCCCAAAACATTAAATTCGTGAAACTGAAATAGAAAAACACACTGAGGATTATTGCAGTACCTAAACCGAATGAGTTTATTTTTGTATACATGCATCCTATTAAAGAAGATGGTGTTGTCTTAGCGGCTAACCGCTAAGGGAATGAAAAAGGTTCAAACACCTCGTTGCGAGCTTTATCTGTGTGCTTAGCGAGGTGGGGAAAGAGGATTGGCTCTTAGTAGCTGTTTTAGGCCTTGCGGGTGTTGCAGGGGCTCTTATAAGGACCGTGAAGTAAAAAGGGGTTTAAACCCAACCGCGTACCCTCCACCCGCAAGGTCCTAGACACCCATGATTAGGCTAATACCCCCTTCAACCCACCACGGGATGGCTAAGAAACCACACCGGAACTGACCTATGCCCACCCTGTACCCTGAGTAGTATAGTGGGTACATCATAGGGGCATGATAAGCTCTATAGCAACTCAATGGGCACCCTAATTATAATACATTAATGTCACCAGACACACAAATAATAAATACATAACTACAAAAAACCAAACTTACAAATAAAAAAAGTAGAGCTAATCCAATGAATACATACATACAATACACATCAACAATTATTAATTGAAACCATTAACCAACAATTTGAATTAGTTTAAACAGTAACCAATTTAAAAACAATTAATTACTTAAACAACTCAAATTAATAGTCACCATAACCAATCAAACCAACATATTTCTTACACATTACATGAAATAATGGAAACATAACTACAAGAATAAATGCAAACAATATCTGAAATAACGATTAAACGCATAGCTACATAATCAACATTAGTCAAAAACGAGACAACAATCGCAAACATTGATTTCCCCAAGCAGGGAAAAACAACCAATGACGATCCACATAATAAACTGTAAATAAAAAAAAAAAAACAGCAATTACCAACAAAAAGCAACAATGCCCCCCCAATATTGTCTCCAAAATGTTATATCTGTACTTAAAGTGTACAGATTAAGATATTAATCCGTACATGTGCCTCCCCAAAAATCAATGTACTCAAATATAAAACACCTGTTAAAAAGACTTTACAAACTGTCATATTACTTACCATATAGCGCTGGCCCTCCGACTTCCCGGGGAAACAGGATAGTCTCACTTACTTGAATGGCCCCACACAGCATCGATGCCATACTGCCATGAAGATCCATCAGGTACCCAAATCTTACTTTTTATTTCTTTAATAACCTTCTTCTATCTTAATGCTGCACATTTCTTCTCTATCTTATATTCTATCTCATTTTCAGTCAATCCCATAAAGCCCATGGGTAGATCCTACCATGTTGTCTCGTCGTCTTCTTGGGCTCACAGGAGCGTCACGGCCTTTAAGAGTAGGGCTTGTGATGGTCACATTTTATTGCCTTCATAATGTTAACAGACACCTGATTGTTTGTTTAACAAACCATGTTCCGATGTGAATGTTGTTTTTTTGTAATGTTTTCCCTAAAGGAATGATCCAGCCAAATCGAAATGGCGGTGCTTCATTTGCCTTGAAGATGACGCACATAAGCCGGCGTCACCATGGTATACAGGCCAATCAGATCCGTGGGAACCATTCCACACGCTGATTGGGTGAAATACCATGTGATACGTCCATCGATTGATTTATTATGCAGCTCCGTGCTGGTTCTGGTATTGGTTGAACGCACTACTGTTCAAAGAATAAAAAAGTGTGCTGAAAATGTTAACGGACGCTACAAGGCACTGTATCATGGTATTTTTTCGAAATTGCGATCTCGTCTCTTCTAAATGTCCATGATCAAACCATATCATCCATTATTCGAGCACTGGACCAAGACCCATTCCCTCTTTCGGGATTGACGGTGGGTTTAGATAAACACTCATTGATTGAGTAAGTTGTTCTGATCAATTGTCGCCATCCTAAGGGTGTTGTAGTATTTGTTGTAACAATGGGGTATTTGTCAATGATATACTGATATAATCTTGATACAACGTTGGTCTTTACCTGTTTTGGAATTGATGGCCATATGAGATTGCATAAATTACTGGGAGGGTCTCTTGTTGAAGATCTTTTCTAACCGCCTGTGCTCTCATGATATTGTGGAAAGGAACCAAAAGTATTCCTTAAAAATAAGATTGGGGAAAAATGTATCAATCTCACAATGTTAAAATATTGTACAAAGTCATAACAAGGAAGAATTGTCCATGTAATCATTCTCCCATATACAGCTGCAGGACATTGTAGTGTATCATTTTACTTGCATTCAATAATTCCTGTGGCCAAACTACCAGACACGCAATAATTGGGAATGACCTTTGTGTATCAACATAAGTTATATGTAAATGTTCACCAATACTTTTTAGTGTGTTTTTCTTTGTGTGTAGTAATATCTTGAGGTTTTTCACTGTCAGAATACCATTGTCTGATCGAAGAAATCGAGTGAGATCACAAAGTGCACATCAACCTGCTAATTATTGTCATCTAAAAACCTAGAATAGTTGTAGTATCAAGATTTCTAGCCGGGGTGACAAACTTTTTATGCCAGACCCCTTTATCATCCAGAAAATTGCTCGGGTCCCCCCCTCCTGAATGTATCAAAAATCACATGACGTCAGCGCACGGGTAGCTGGATTCAGGCCATGAGGGCGAACCAGCGTTGTAACGCCCCGCCACGCGTCTACAAAAAAAAGTATTTATAATCACAAATTACAATCACTATAAAATAAAATTATGATATTTTGTACTAATACTGCACCGACACACTTGTATTTTCGAGCAACATACCCCGTATGGTACTGGCAGATACCTGGAGCGCCGCTCTAACTAGCTGACAAGCCCCTTGCATTGCACTTCGCCGTGGTTCATGCCTGGCTGAACGGGCGGGTTAATCTGGTGAAATGATATGATTAGGATTTAAGAGGCTGCAAATGCTTCGCGTGTCTACCAGATGGCATAAATTCATGAATTGTAAATGCATATTATATATATATTATACTGTTGCAGTCTTTGCAGCCAGCGGGAATAAAATGCTTTCAATCCCTGCGTGGAAAATAACTCATGCACCGGCAGAAAACAGTCACAAACCTCAATACAACTCCGGTATAAACCGAATTCGTGGACTAGCCAAGCTCGAATACAGTGTGTCGCAGTGTTGTGTGCATCCCCCCAATTTCTGCTGTAAATATTAACTCTCTCTTCCCGCACATAGACTAGAACCTCTTCCCCATCTTCCATCTCTCCCTCTCCCTGTATTTTCCCTCCCATCCCGCATCCCTCTCTATCCCTCCCTCAGTGTCTCACCCGCACTCTTTCCTCCCACTGTGTCTCTCTCTCTTTCTCCCTCCCGTAGGTCTCTCTCCCTCCCCCGTGGGTCTCTTCGCACTCTCCCTACAGCCAGTGCCTGGACCTCCCACCCAATGTCTCTCTCGCATCTCCATCCAGCATTGCTCTCCTCCCCCCTGTTGTCTCTCGCAGCACTGTCCCGTCTCAGCCAGATGTGTTGTCTCTCTCCCTCCAGCCAGTGTGTGTCTCTCTCGCCTCCTGCAGTGTCAATCTCCCTCCGTTCCGCCCTCCAGTGTCTCTCTCCTCCTCCAGTGCTCTCTCCTCCCCCTGCAGTGTCGCTCTCCTTGCCCTGCCAGTATCTCGTCTCTATCCCAGTCTCTGCTCACCACCCTCCCTCCCCATGTCTTTCTCTCACCCCCCTTCCCATGGAGTCTCTTCCCCCCTCCGCACATGTCAACAACTCTCACCCACCCTCCCTCTCACACCTCAACCCGCCTCATGTCAAGCACACCCCTCCCCCAGTTGTCCAGTTCACCCCCAGTCCCAGTCTCACACTCCCCCATGTCCAGTCTACACACTCCCCCCCCCCATGTCCCAGTTCCACCAACCCCCCCATTGTCCCAGTCTCACACGCACCCCCATGTCCCAGTCTGCACACTCACTCCCCCATGCCAGTGCTCACACTCACTCCCCCATGGTCTGTCTCAACACGTCACTCCCCCTGTCCCGTTCATACCCCCCATGCCTAGTCTCACCCCCCATGTCACCAGTCTCACCCCCCCATGTCCCAAGGATCACCCCCAGGGCCCCAGTCTCACGTACCCCACTCTCCCCATGTCCCATCTCACCCTCCCCTGTACACTCATCCCCCATGTCGCGTCTCCCTCATCCACTGTCGCAGTCTCACACTCACTCCCCATGTCCCAGTCATTCACACTCACTCCCCATGTCCCATAAGTCTCGCTCCCCACCATTCGTCGTCCCCCATTCAGTCTCACCCCATGTCCCAGTCTCACCTCGCCCAATTGTACCAGTCTCACTCCCCGCCCCATGTCCCAGTCTCAACCCCCACTCCGCCCCCCATGTCCCCAGGTCTCACACTCACTCCCCATCATGTCCAAGTCTCCCACTCCCCCACCCATGTCCAGTCTCACCCCCCTCCCCATGTCCCAGATCTCACCCCCTCCCCAGTCCCAGTATAATCCCCCTTCTCCATGTCCCATTCTCGTCCTCCCATGTTCCCAGTCTCCCCCCATTTGTCCAGTCTCTCACCCCTGCAAGTCCCTCCCCCCATGTCCAGTCTCCCTCCCCAGATTCCCGTCTCACTCCCCGCCCATGTCCCAGTCTCACTCCAATCCCCCATGGTCCAGTCTCACACTCACTCCCCCATTCTGTGCTCACCACTCACTTCCCCCATGTCACCGCTCACTCCCCACCCATTGTCTCCGATCTCACCCCCAGTGTCCCTAGTCAGGACCCCCCATTGTCCCAGTCTCACCCCACCATGCCCCGATCTCACCTCCCCACTTCCCCATTTCCCAGTCTCACTCCACCCTCCCCATGTCCCAGTCTCACTCCCCCATGTCGCAGTCTCACTCAATCACTCCCATGTCCCAGTCTCAACTCAACTCACCCATGTCACAGTTCCACTCACCCACCATGCCCAGTCTCATACCCCACCAGTGGTCCCAGTCTCACCCCATGTCCCTCTCACCTCCCCATGTCCCAGTTTCGCATCCCGCCCCTGTCCCAGTCTACCCCCCACTCCCCCATGTACAGTTCACACCACTCACTCCCCCATGTCCCAGTCTCACACTCCCTCCCCCATGTCCCCAGTCTCACACCCCCCCTCCCCATTTTTTGTCCCAGTTCACCCCCTCCACAGTGGCCCAGCTCCCCCGCTTTCTCCAATGTCCCATTCTCGTCCTCCCATGTCCCAGTCTCCCCCCATGCCCGCCCACTGTCCCAGTCTCAATCACCCCCAATGTCCCAGTCTCACCTCCCCATTAAGTCTGCTCCCCAGTCAGTCACTCACTCCCCGCCCATGTCCAGTCTCACTCCCATCCCCCATGTTCACAGTCCTCACACCTCACTCCCCACATGTCCACAGTTTCATCACACTCCCTCCCCAATGTCCCAGTCTCACACCCCCCCATGTCCCAGTCTCACCCCCCTCCCCATGTCAGCCGCCCCCCCATCATCCACAACCCGCCTTCTCCATCCCAGTCTCACTCCCCCCTTCTCCCCATGTCCCAGTCCACTACCCCATGTCCAGTCTCACTCACCCCACTCCTCTACCCCATTCCCCGTCTTGCCCCCCCCATGTCCCAGTCCCACTCACCCCCTCTCCCCATGCCACAACGCTGATACAGGGAGACAAGAAGAGTGATGCTGTGTAGCACAGCACCACCTAATGCCAAAAAGAAAAATTGCTGGCTCAGACGGTTTTTTCTCATCCAGGCAAATCGCAGCTGCTTCCTGCGCCCCCCCCCAAAAACAATCTTGCGCCCTCCCAGGGGGGCGTGCCCCCAGTTTTGCCGCCACGCTGTCTAGACTACAGTAGGACAAGTAAAGAGACTGGTCACAGTAACTACCTACCAAGGGAATACTATAACAAAAATAATACAATTTTATTAACAATTATCAAACTCTGGTTGTGTATTTTTATTACAACATGAATATATAAAACCACCGGTGGTGAGAGACCAGACTGATAACACGGGTTAGAGAAGGTACGCTGCTACGCCACACAATTCTATAGTGATAAATACTTGGCTGTAAAATAGCAATCAAGGTATAAGTTGGTGGTATTATAGAACAAATGTAGCAGGAGCAGCTACCAAGAACATTGCAGTCACAGATAGGTGCTAGCAATGACATTATTCCACTATGTTACAATGGAACATGGAGGATAGCTTGTGGTAGTTGTCTGACCACCAAGTAGATTACATAATAGCCTTTTTGTAAATATTGTTTTGGCCTTATGTGTATCAAATGATATCTGCTAGTCCTTCCAAATCTTTTAATTCAGATATGTGTATACATAAATACCAGTACAATCTGCAAATTACTGTATACAGCAGGACAGTTCTTCGGTAGCACAAAGGAAAGCAAATCAAAACACAAGTTGTCGTCAACACAGTATTTCAGGGATAAATCTCCAGTCACTGATATTAATGATGTGCCCTATCAAAGAAAGAAACACTGTGTGACTTGCGGTAAGTAGAGTAATTCATATCAAACAACACTCATGTGGAGAGAGTGGGGAGGCAAGAAAAAAAGCAGTGTTACATATAACACAAATTAGAACAGTAGCTCATTAGCTAATATTAGCAGCAATCCAAATGTAGCAAGCAGGTGTGTGCAGGGGAGAACACAAGACCCAACAGTGCAAGCCACAGTGCTGTACAGCCGAAAGGGGAATGACCAGGGAAATGGGGAATGTAGGCTAATATATTAAGAACTCACACGGCCATGGTGAGTCTGTGCTACACAGGAATATCTGAACACGGTCTCCGGCTTGACGTCCCCTGTATACGGGTGGTTGAGGTCGCTGGGGGGATGAATTCTCGTAGTGCACCAGATGTCAATAGGGTAGGAAAATGACCTCAGATGGCGGTTTAAAACACAGTGTTTAATAACGTAACAAATAAGTTACATTGCATTCACATGAATAAAACAGCACTGTCCTGACTGGTCCGGGCTGCGACTACGCTAGGAAATACTCTGTAGACCGCGTCGGTCTGCAGTCCGGAGGGAGGTAAGTGATGACGGAGCGTACGGTGGTCAGCAGCAGTGTTCAATAAAGCAAGCCCACACAGATAGGTCAAAACGTGGCTGAGGCTTCTATGGAGATAGACTAGAGTGTGTCCGGGTTATATTACAGTACAGATGCAGCCATGTTTGGTTGCGTAGCGGTCAGGAAACCACTGATGGCAGCTGCTGATCATTGTCAGACAACGGAATCCCTGGGACCAGACTAATGGCTTATCAGTGTTAACAAAGGGGGGGTCCCTGCTTTCGAGTGGGACTCCGCTTTGTGAATACTACTGGGCTCATCAGTCTGGAAGAGCAGGTGTGCAGTGTACTAGACATCAAACAGGCGAGGCGGTTTTTATTTTATTTTTAATAACATAACAGATCTTATGACAGGTTGTCCCTGGAGCTGAAGACATTAATTTCAGCCCTGGGGACCCCCTGCTTCCCGAGTTACAGGCCCCAGTATGGGGTGCTGGTGTTTCTGACATATTTTAAAGTCCCAGTCACAAGGGCGTGGCGTGATGCGAGAGAATTAAATTTGCAGGCGATACGGGGCCTGTTAACTCGGGAAGCAGGGGTCCCCGTGGGATGAAATTAATGCGGTTCTTTCAGCTCCAGAGATCCCCTGCTTCAATAATATGTCATGAAAATAAAATCAGCGTCAATAAAATTAGCAGTCATCCTACGCTATAGGTAATGATTGGGTGTGACGGGGTAGCCTCTTTCTGATGATATAGAGAGACTACTAATGCTGTATATACCTGCTGGCTCAGCAAAATCTGGGCCTCCGCTTACTGGAGCCTGGGGTAACAATGGTATTGGCAGCACCTCCACGGCCCAGGATATCCCCAATAAGAAGATTCCCCTGTCAAGAATAATGATAATAATCCAAAGTTGTAACCTTTTACATGTAATTCACATGCAGGGCCATGAACATACACATATCACCCGTATACCACCGGATACAATGATATAACAATGCAATAATTAGATATCAGTGGCCTTGCCACACCCCAACTTGGAATAATGTTCTTTACCCACCCCCATGTGCGCACCACACCGGCCTCCAATGTTACGGGACCAGTCCCTTGGTCAACTTAACCCTTGTGTCCCCAAAGAACCCTCTCCCAAGGCGGGATCCGCGCGGCAGTACCGGTGTTGGTGCACTTATATACTCACTTAAAACCAGAACTCTCCGACTCCCTCAGCGCCCCTGGGGTAACAGTACTCGCAAAGGATCCGCCGATCCCGTGTTGTCCTTATCATGGGTAGTTGCTGACTCCAGCAGCTTGATCCCAAACCACGGCAGCACGCAGCGCAGGAAGAATACGGTGTCCTGTCTGCTACTACAGTAAAGGGTATGCTGTCCCTATCTATGGCTGTTCCCTGCAGTACCACAAAGCTGGTGGTGATACCGGGTTTGCACTAGGGCCTAAGGGGAATCTCTGGCCTGTGCAGTGGGTCACTGAGCCCCTGCAACACACACACTTCCTCTCCCATTGCTCCTCCAGGACCCTCTGTTAGCGTGATCTTCCCCCATGCTTCCCTTTCCTGCCTGTACAATCCCTTCACTCCTATTCGTTCCCTGTTGTTATGTGGCTCTGCTGAGGCTCCATGGGAATAGTAGCCCACCTCAGAGTCCTCTCATTGGCCAGCCGTTCGCGCGTTACACTGCGCTGCGTGGCCTACCAGGAGTCCTGCCGCACATCTGCATGCGCATGAGCAACGATTGAAAATGGTGGCAAATGCTTTCCGGGCCACCGCGGAGCTCCGAAATACCGGAGCGCTCCCTGCCTGCTCCCACCCCCTGAATTGCCAGCAGGTTTGCCGCTCCGTTACTACAGCACCGCAACAGAGGTACAAAAGGGGGGGGGCAGGGAACACCATAAAAGGAGGGGGGTAAACTGGTTCTCTAATAAAGGTCAGGCCTGTGTTTGGTTACCTGTCCTGTGTATAAGTGTCCCAAGAGAGTCCTGGACCAGTAACATTGTATCACTGTGTTAAAGTGTATGTTTATAAGCATTTTTGGGGTTGTTCCTTTCGGGCATGCAATCAGCAGGGATTGCTAGGGTATGAGTTTCAAGAGGGGTTTTGTGGAGGAACCGTTAACAAATGTGCCTAGGAGGTTGGGGTCGGAGTTGTCGGTCCCCCATAAATGTACCCGGGAATCATGCCTGATTCTCGGATACATGTCCCGGCAATACTCCATTGAAAACGCAATCGCAAACACCACTAGGGTACCCTGCTTAGCACAGCCAGAAAGGAGAATGAGGCACAGGGATAAAACATGTATTCCTGTAGCTGAGGGAATCCTAGGTTAAGGGGGGTACCCAGCTAGTGCCAAGGTTACCCACAACCAGTATAAGGTTTGTGGGTGCCCACCATATATAAGGTTGAGGGGGGACTCTGAGAGTCCAAACTGAGTCCAATGGAAAGTGTGTGTGGAAGAGGCAGATAGAAATAAAAGTCAATATTTTTTTTCTGTACCAGAGACGCCAGAAGTGTATTAAAAATACTTTAATATAATGTAAGTGCTTTTTAAATTCGGAACGATGACCGAACAGTCTACCAAGCTAACCCATAGGCGTCGGTAGTCGCTGGACATTGGTGTTCAAAGTAACCAGAGGATGCCCAGAAGTGTGAATAGCATTTGGTCAGCGGGGAAAGGCGAGTACCAGGTCCGGAGATCAATGGCAGTCCTCTGGGATGCCACTTGTTCTACACATACAAAGAACAACCGCACAGCTGTGCTAATGAAACCATGGTGAGGTGCTAACTAGGTAGGAAAATGTGTATACTAAAGAAAAAAAAAAACCTTAGTATGCAAGCACTCTATCACTGTAAATGTATATAATGATTAGTTAAATTACAGTAATAAACCAATGAATAAAAAAAAGGGGGTTTAAAATAAAATGTATATCAAACAGCACGTGACTGTATCATTATAACATAACTATGAGTGTTAAGTTGATGGTACATATGGAGATCCTGATTGATATTCGGATCTTGTGCTATATTTATATAGCTACCTATAGATATAGGAATGGGGCCGTAGTGGGACCACTATTTAGTTACTATTTATCCTATAGTAAACGATGGTGCTGGCTGCGTGTGTTCAAGAAGTGGTTCACTGCCCGTAATCCTGGTCATGCTAATACTTGAGTACAGTCCCTCCAAATCGAGGGGTAACCGAATACAGTCATCTGCCACTGGGATGCCGTCTAGCTTTGTGAGGACATCTTTGGTGTCTTTGATAAATGAAGGCAATGTGGTGACAAATGGTCTTAGGATCTTATCCACATATGAGCTTGCTTTTTCCGTCAGGTTACCAATCCCAGAAACTATAGGTCTACCCGGGGTGGTATTTTATTTTTATGGACCTTTGGAAGGCTAAAATGTAGCGATTTGGGTGTGCGAACAAATGTTATTGTATTCTTTTTCAGAGATAAGTTTGGAGGTCAGCCATTATTGAGAATTTTGGTCAATTCCTATTGAACTTCAGGGTTGGATCTGTCTCCAGAATATAACAGGCCAGGTCAGACAGAAATTCTCATGTTTTCCTTCTCATAGTCTTTCGATCTCAAAATAACCAAATTGCCACCCTTGTCAGATGGGTTAGAATGGGGGTTCATGCAGTAAGCAGCGGAAAGGCAATTCTCGCCACTTCCGCCTAAAAAGCCTTATCCGTATTCAGTAACGGGCGAGAGAAGTGGCGAGATTAAAAAAACGCCAGTTTGGCTGGCGGTTTTTTTTTTCCGCCGGGTGGCGGGGCAGAAGGCACTTTCCGCTAAAAATCCAACTTTTTTTCGCCACGACTGTATTCTAGTAGAGGCGAGTAGCTAAGCGGAGCTATTGCCTCTTAGGAATACCGTTTTGCTGGGGGACATCGCAGAAAACGATGGCAAGTTGTGCTCAGAGGCAGCGGATGAGCGGCGGATCGGTCACTTAGAAAAAAATTCAGGCCTTTTTCCCTGGCTGGGATTGATGCGGGGGGTCTCCGGAGCTGATACCATTAATATCAGCACCGGAGCCCCCGGCATGCATCCGAGGCAGGAAAAATGCATTTAAAGCGCACTTCATTACCTTAGCGGTTAAGCTGCTAAGGTAATGAAGGGGTTAAACAGCCGTGCCATTTATTGTGGGTAGCGGGGGTGGGTGAAGGGGTATTGGCCCTTGTTGTTTGTTTAGGGCTTGCGGGGGGGGTTGCGGGTGCACTTAACCCCTTCACGACCGTAGAGGTTAATACCGCTTCGGTCATGAGGGGTTAAGGCTCCCGCTACCCACCGCAAGCCCTAAACAACCACCGTTGGGGCTAAAAACCCTCACCCACCCCCACTACCCACAAAAAAAAAAAAACACACACCACAGCCCACACTAATAAAAAAAAAATAATATAATAATATATATATATGACCCAGCACCCCACACCACCACGATACCCCCCTAACATACAAACAGTATGTATGTTTTGACTTGTTCTTGTAACGATAGCATAGTTAATTGGTGTAATTGGTGAGGATGATATTTTAATGTTTAGGGATGTAATTCCTGTCTGTTAATTCATTGATGGTGACTTTATTGGATTACATAATATATTCTTTGTGATGTCAGGTATTTTAGTTGGATATTGTATTGTAACATTGATTGCAGCGTGTACATGTTTACATGTATGCTCATGTATACACTGTAAATGCAATGTTTTAAGTGGCATTTGAGGCTTCCGATTGAATGATTACCTGGATTGTTAGGAAATTGCTTTTTAATTCATTGAGGATGTTATGCATAAGTGGTGTTGCCATTGCAGGATGGCTTCACCCCTTAATTACCTTTGAGGGTAGTACCCTATAAGGTG
>WSYH01004084.1:0-57630 GCA_036426205.1 Ascaphus truei
GGGATGTACCTGCAGTGCCAGCGCGGGACGTACCTGCAGTGCCAGCACGGGATGTACCTGCAGTGCCAGCACGGGACGTACCTGCAGTGCCAGCACGGGATGTACCTGCACTGCCAGCACGGGATGTACCTGCACTGCCAGCATGGGACTTATCTGCACTGCCAGCATGGGACGTACCTGCACTGCCAGCACGGGATGTACCTGCAGTGCCAGCACGGGATGTACCTGCAGTGCCAGCACGGGACATACCTGCAGTGCCACTCCTCTTCTACGCTCCACCACTTCTCCCGCCACCGCCATTCCACCACTCCCACGCTCCTCCACTCCTCCAGCCACCGCCACCGCACCACTCCCATTCTCCTCCACTCCTTCAGCCCCCGCCACCGCACCACTCCCATGCTCCTCCACTCCTTCAGCCCCCGCCACCGCACCACTCCCACGCTCCTCCACTCCTCCAGCCTCCGCACCACTCCCACGCTCCTCCAGCCCCCGCCACTCCACCACTTCCACGCTCCTCCACTCCCACGTCCACTCCACCACTTCCACGCTCCTCCACTCCCACGTCCACTCCGCCTGTGCATGTCGCTCAGTCACTCACAAGAACAAATATTTAAAAAAGGACACACTAACAAAGTACTTGCACACAAACAAGACAATACGGTTTAAAAAAAAAATAGAAGAACAAAAGACAACTCACTCAATAATCAGAAAAAATAACTCACAAATCTCTCCTCCTACTACCGTCCAGTCTATCCCACCCTCACTCCCAACAGCACCGACACACAATGAATAAAATGGCCGCTTTATGTAGGGTGTGTAATACATTTCCGCGCGAACGTTTGATTATAATTTCTCACATGTGCTTCCCTCATTTAATCAATTCAGCATTTCAGCACTTAACCCCTACAGTACCATTTCTAGGATGTCAAAAAAAACATGCTGAAAGTAATTAACAGTGTAAACAGATAATTCACTATTCGCTCCTGTAGGCGTTTTGGACCAAAATAGTGAATATTATAACTGGAAATTATAACACACGGTGATATATTGCAGCTCGACCTTCACTGGACCTTCCTTGGTGATCCTCTATTCGTGTTGTTTTGGAGAAATCAGGGAGCGCAGGACACCGATAAATACATAGAAAACACAAAACATACTGTAGAGAGATAGTGCAACTCCGTGTGGAAAAATAATGCCTCTCAGCAAATGAGTGAGAGAGAGGGCACACATATAGCAGACCTGAGACTAGCAGAGTGCTACAAACCACACTAAATAATGAGGTAAGGCACTGTGCCTAACAATAAAACCGCATCAGAGGATGATAAACACCTGGACACATAGCCCTATAGAACTAATGCTCTGGACACAGTGTGCAGAATACACTGGAACCTCAATACACAATAGACACTAAAACCTCAGTGATAAGAAAAGCACTTGTTGTATTAGCACAAATACAAGCGCATGGCAGGCAGTGGGAACACACAGGAAAGCCCCATAAATTGGCATGAGAAAGTACCACACGTAACACTGTCCGGTCGTCAGGTGAGGGGCATCAGTGGGTGGCTTGCTTCCATGGAGGGTCCACTGCGCCGGCATATCCTCCGTCGTAGGCGCCACTGGTCTTCCGGGTTACCCTTCTCACGGAAATGCGGAGCCTCATGTGATGGCTCCACAGGCCTCGGACGCGACCACCTTCAATATCCAGGAACCAAGACTAGAAAGTAATTAACACCCATATGAAGGGGTTCACTCCTTCCAAGGACTCTTCCACAGATACCCCCAGGAAACTAAGGGGACATACATGAACCTCAGGGGACCCTGTTGTAAAACCTTACTAGCCTTAGCGTGCAGGTGCCCAAATTAATAACACATTTCTATGTAACACGGTTTACCCCCCCCCCCCCCACCTCACTAAGAGACCGGTATTGGGGAGAAGGTGTATTACCAGGTGTGTGGTGCTCTACCTGTAGGCTTGCAGGAATTCTGAGTGGTCTGCCAGATGGAAGGAGACAGGAACAGGACTGGCTCAAACAAACCTCTGGGTTCTTCTGGGTTGGTGTCAGCGGTGATGGATCCCACGGTGTGTGGGTGTCAGCCCCCATCACTGCACAATCATATCCCTCCTGCCCAGGAACTGACACCAGAGGCAGAGGTATCTTTGAACTGACTTTATTGCAGGGCAGGCTGCATCAGCTCTTCTTTGCAGCACATCTCATTCTCCACTCGCCCCAGGCTTTCTAGACGGTGCATACACATCAGTAGGGCTCTGATCCTGATGGTCTCTAAGCTAGCCGGCCTAAAGTGAGCATGCTTGCCCCGCTATGGGGAAGGCTTACAGATCCATCCTCTCTCACTGAGGAGCAGAGGACAAGGACATTCTCTCCATTCTCACTCTCTGAAGAGCTGAGGGGAAGACCCACCTCACTCCCTGAGGAGCAGGGGGCAAAAGACTCTGACTAACTTTTGGCTTCTCCCCATGAAAACTCTGGAAGGGGCGGGCTCATGGACTGAACCCACCTACAAGGGGGCTCTACACAGGCCATGAGTCACCACTTACCTTCCTTAAGTTTCAAGGGAAGTAGAAGGTGGGTCATTGGCCCATAGATTAACGTGCTAATGCCTGGACCTTAATAGGACTTACACAGCAGATACACTATGTGGAGAGAAACAGATACTTATGGAAAATACCCTGTTATATCTATATATATATTGTAATCAAAGAGTAAGGGAGCATGGGGTCTCCTGAGCTGAACCGCATTGGTTTCAGCCTCGGGGACCTCCTACTTCATGAGCTACAGGCCCCGGTATGGCGTGCCGGTATCCCCCTGCAGGATTTAAATCCCCCGGTCATGTGAAGCAGGAGCTTTAAAAGCACAGTGGATACCGGCACCCCATACCGGGGTCTGTATCTCGGGAAGTAGGGGTTCCCCAAGGCTGAAACCAATGTGGTTCAGCTAAGGACACCCAATGCACATGTACGCTATTATTATAAAGTATATTTATACAGTACGATCGCCTGTAAGAGCCGTGCATGGAGACGCAGCGTCTCCATGCAGTTCTTACAGGCTTTATTTTCTATCACCTATCGCGCTTTACAAGTTTAAGCGCAATAGCAATAGCAGGGGGGGGGTGTCTTTTGTTGTTATACATTTGGCCACACTCAGTAGTACTCCTTTTGACACACACCCACACACACATACATATACATACTGTATATATATGTGTGTGTGTAAAAAGGAGTACTACTGAGTGTGGCCAAATGTATAACAACAAAAGACAAAAATACCCAGTGCTACATCCAATGTGACAAAATACATAGTTAAATACTTCAATGTTAGTATTCTCATGCGTAAGGGTCATTTGGCCAAAGCATTATAACCCTGCAGCCACGTCACGGCATCACCAGTATGCAGGTCCTAACACTACCTGTGAACATTCTCATTTACCTCTGCAGTGGAGGGAGAAGGGTCTCAATGGACCTGACCTGCACAGGTACATGGAAAAACCTGCTACTTAAAAAGTGGGAAAGTGGGGAGGGGTGAGCTTAACTCTGGAAGGAGGGGCCACTAACCTCCAACCAACTGATATCATTTCACAGGTAGTGTTTGGACCTGCATACTGGTCATGCTGTGACATGGCTGCAGGCTTATAATGCTTTGGCCAAAGGGTTTAACTAAATGGCCTTTACTCATGAGAATACTAACATTGAAGTATTTAACTATGTATTTTGTCACATTGGATGTAGCATTAGGTATTTTTGTCAAAGGTACAGGATGACCACTATTGGCCACCAAAAAAGAATTAACTGCTGTGTTTTTATGATAAATGGTGCTATGTATCTTTACATTAAATATTTATAGTTGTAGTGGAGGCAAGGTTTAAATTATTAGCCTTTAAAAAAAGAACTAAATACCTCCAATAAAGGAAACTCACCATCCCAGATGAGTATGATATTGTTGATGAACCTGTAGCTCAAATCAACCTTGTTATTGGACAGTTTCACCAACGAGTCAAACACCATCTTGTTTTGCCACCATCAACCCATGAACAAGTTTGCATAATATGGGGCACAAACTGTGTTTATTGCCTTACCTCTTACTAGAACATGTACCTACCCAAAAAATGTAAAGTAATTATGGGTGAGCAGAAATTCTAAAAGTTGTAACAAAAATGTGTCCTGTTCCCCATATAAGAGAGATTTAGTATCCAAGAAAGATTGAACTGCCTTTAATCCCATGTCATTAGAGATGGAAGCATATAAGGAGGCCACATCTAATGCTAATAAAGTTTGCACTGGAGCAAATTAATGTTGGATTTTTAGCACCCTTTGTGTGTTACATCTTGCTTGCTCTGCTTCATGCCAAACTGCATCACAGTCTTAAAACCATGTGATTCAGTTGAGGACTGTAATGTATTGTTGCTCATAATCCAGTGTTGCTGATTTGAAGGACAACATTTATGATATGGTCTATTTGATTTTAAACCCATGGACAGTGATTTTTTTTTAAATTGAAATCTTGGCAGCATGTTTACTTTATAAATAACACAATTATACCTTGGTTACTTTGCTCTGGTTTTCACTGAGGTGCTGACATAGTATTTCAGAAGTCTACATATTCTTAATGCTAGCCATTTATTATCTACACTTGATTGATGTCTGTGGCAATATATTTGTAAACTAAGCCCTGCATCCACTTCAAAAGTTTCAGCATGACCTATTTTCACAAATACCATGCTGTACTCCAGATGCACGAACAGTGAATCATCTTTCATATTTTGTGGGGCAAAATATTTCTGCCGAGGTTCCCTATGAGGCTTAAACTGGGATCTATTTTTCAAAGTCTTTTGGCTGAAAAGCTAGTGCTAAAAACAGTACAGTGCTCATCAAATAAAAGAAATTATGCTATAAGTAACGTTTTTTTTTTTGATTGATCATCTATTATAGTCCTGTAGTAAGCTATTTGATAAGGATTCTCTATATCAGTGATTCCAAAGCTAGTTTCTGTGACAATCAACCAATACTCTATTCATGTGCAAATTAGACCAATTTACAGGTGTGCAAATGGATTGGTTATTTCTGAAACCCAAAGGGTGAGCACTGGCCCCCGAGGAGAGATTTTAATTATTTT
This sequence comes from Ascaphus truei, assembly GCA_036426205.1. Taxonomy (NCBI): domain Eukaryota; kingdom Metazoa; phylum Chordata; class Amphibia; order Anura; family Ascaphidae; genus Ascaphus; species Ascaphus truei. Next base: position 5,130 of record WSYH01004084.1, read on the forward strand.
GGACTTAACAATTGAAAATGTAGTAGTATCAAGTATTAAAGTGCATGTTTATTTCTTAAAAATAGAGCTCTAAACCTGATACTGTATGTAAAATTATGTTATATACATGTAACGGGTGCTCCCTCTGGCCTGACCCACCCAATCTCACATTGGCCCGTGTAGTCTAACCAGTCCCCCATTACAAGGCGTGTGTGGTGGTGCACCTGCAAGTAACAGGACTCTTGAGTCTCCCGCTTGGTGTTATTAGGGGATGTCATCAGGACAGGTATCTGAGGTAGTGGGTGCGAGTCCAACTTACATCATGTGCAGCGCCTCCACCTCATCAGGATCTGTGCTTCCGCAGGGAGATGGTCCTGGTGAGGAACTCCTTCTTGGTGCCATCCACTGTCGAGTAAGCTCACACTCACACAGTGGGGTTCTTTTTCTCAAGGACATCTTTATTGAATACAGGGATGTAGCAGACTGCCCCATGCAGCTGCCAGCTCTAGCCGCACATCTCTGCGTGATCTCCCTTTGCCAGGTACGCCCTCCAATTGTGAAGTGGGATTCCCTTTCTCCTAGGGAGATCACCACTGTGCCAGGTCCCTGGACACAGCGTGGCGTAAACACACTGGAATTATCACTATGCTCCCGCTAGTTACTGCACTAGGGTCACAAAAGTGTTCCTGCAATATCTGTATCTTCGGGTTACTCTCTGCTCCGAACCACAACACTAACTGTCAGTGTTGTGCCCTTTATACTCCAGGGGGCAGGCGCATCTCTGAGGTCACTATCCAGGGACTCAGAGCATACAGCCACTCCCATCCTTACACAGGGCACCACACTTGGGTGTGAGGGAAAACCTCCATAACTACTGTGGGCAGGCCTGTATATACCAGGACTTACTGCCAACAGAGAAGACGTATGCAGTCATTATTATGCATGGCTACATACTCCCCCTGGTGAATACCCACCGTCCCGGCTGGGACCTAAATTTGGTGTACCTTGCGCCAGGAAACACTGCAAAAGAACACACAAATAACACAGCAACATCATTACATAACATAATAATGAACGCTCAGTACACTCACTGACCAGCAGGGAGCGCAAAAGAAACAACAGACCACTCTATTGGACACTCAATAGTAATGCCGAGGATCTGGCTTCTTTACCTCTCGCCCCGCGGCATCATGCACAGTCACACTGTATTCCCGTGGTACTCCTCTTTCATTACAGTACACCACCTTGTGCATATGTACACTGCGCCCAATCTTCCAGACCCGCATCAGTTGAGCTACCCTCTGCTCGGCCTGTATACCTTTAATGGCTCCCCCTCTCTCAATGATATAATACTGAATATCATTCTTGAGCCACCTCTCCCTATTCTCCTCTATCTCTGTCATTAGAGGTTCAGGGACATAGGGGTAATCAAGCCCATGGGACTTCCTGTACTTGGCAATGATAGCTCGCTCAGCTCTGCAAGCCCTAGTTAAACTGGTTTGACCAGCCTTCCCGGGCAACACCCATGATAGGGGCTCATGTGTCTCCACCGGATCATCTAACCCTGCGGACCCCTTAGGAATAATTAGGCCTGCCTGTATACGGTCCCATCGTACCCTTAGAGCCCTAAGGTAGGATTCATCATCAAAATCCCCGGCAGCCCACCAGTGATCAACCACCCCCTCCCTCTCTAAAATAAAGCGGGTGCGGTCAAACCATGAGACATACCCCTCGTACAAGGGGGCCCACCACCTAGTCTCCTTCCGTTCCTCGGAGCTAGAATCTGCATTTTCCTCTAGGGACTCCTCATCAGGCCCACCAGAAGACACTCCAGATGTACCCTCAGATCTGGTATTAACTCCCTTACGGTGAGAGGTATTCCTAACAGTAATACTCATCCCGCTAGGACAATCACTCGACACCGACACTTGTCGGGACATGCTCCCTCCTCCCTCCGACCCATCATCCGACGTACCCAAGTCCAGGCTCCCAGTCCGATCATCAAAAGGACCCCGTGACTCCCCGGACAACCCTAAACTGGAACTAGATCCAAATAGGATAGGGACGGGTACAGGGGCTTTAGCGAGGGCCGTAGGACTAACCTTGGGTGTGGACGGGGTTTGGGGACGGGACCGACCAGTAGGCACGGACAGGGTTTCGACCTGCTCCCCAGCGGTACCTGCCTTAGCATCGCCACAAAGTCCATCTTTGTCTTCAACCTTGGGACTCCTGGGCTTTCCGTTCAACCGCCCATTCCCCTGGATAATAGGGGATCGCTTCCCGCTGCTCGATCGCAGAGGCGGCACCATCTCCCACTCGGGGCCTCCCTGGTCCTCCGGCACCACTTCCGCACACGCACGTGCTGCGACGCCATCTTGCGGTGGATTCCCAAGCGGAATCTCTTCCTCCACAAGGATCTCCTCCAACGTCATTCTGCCACGCGATCCAGTCTGGCTCTGGACTCGCTCCTTTGGATCTTCCACCTCCTGGGCCTGCGACAGACACCGTGTCTTAGTCCCGTGCAGGGTAGGTGTAGATCTGCCTCCGTCCGATCCACTAGTCACCACGGCAGTGGGACTCCGGCGATCGGATGGTCGCGGTACGGGAGACATTCGATTCCGCGTCTCCACACCACGAGGAATTTCATCCCTCCATGGCGTACCAATGGTATGACAGTCCCGTCTGATGACTGTCTTACTCGCCAGCCTTGCACACTCCTCGTCCGAGGATTCCAGCTTGCAGTTCGGCCGAGGCATCCCAGTAGGAGACCGGCGATGGGCTCCTCGGTGATCACCTCTCCGATGGCTGAGTTTCTCTATCGGAAGCACCAATGATGGCTCCGACTCTGCGGGACTGGCCCTCTTGTTCCAGAGAGCTCCCGGCTGCTCTTCTGTCGCCACCAGTACATTTCCGGTCATTCCCGTAGATTGCACCGGTACGAATGTGGTCATGGGCCACATGTACTGCAGTCCACAGTGGGGGCATCGGGCTTCGCTGCCCACGGCTCCGCCCGGCAGTCTGCACTGCAGGCACAGACACGCCACAGTCTCTACCCCCTCCACCCGGATCACCAGGAAGCCTCCTGGAGCCGAATAAGGGTGCGTGGAAATCACAGGACCTTGGTCCACTTTATCAACAGCTTCAGCCATTTTTATCAGCGGAGGTACTCTGCTCAGAGGTCGGTACTGATCAATGGCTCTTCGCAACTGAAAGGCATGGGCTGATATAGTCACCCTTCCTCCCATTTCCTCTTGCGACATCCGGTGAGACCGCAAACCACTCCTCCTGGTTGAAACTAGGGGGATGTCTCGTAGACTTGTAGGCTGACCCAGCACAGGTGCGGAGTGAGTCATAGTCCATGAGGGCGCGGCTCCAGCTTTCGCGCCAAACTCCCCATCGGGGTGGAGTTTTCGCGTTGGCGCCAATCCTGGCCAACATCTAGCAGACTGCAAAGTTGCAAGACCTTTTGCAGCATGCCCACGCGGTGTCCCGGGGACGCGGGAACCGCCATCTTGGTAAGCATTGTCTTTTCGTTCACTGTCTTTTCTTTCACTGAAGGCAACGTCTGGCTGTCTGTTAATTGGTGTATAACAAAGTCCATTTTGTTCCTCCCATCGAAGCACACTGTCCTGCTCATTATTCTCAGGGGTATCATCCCGAGAACAAAAACACGACAAACACGGCGCAGCCACGGCTTTCACGCCATTCCATAACAAACTCACAAAAGTCTCTTCTGTAGTCTGTTCTTCACATGACCGCAATCCTGGACCTTCTGCTCTATGCAGATCCTCCATTCTTGTGGTTCTCCTTCCCTGCCATCCTGGACCTTCTGTGCTGTACAGATCCTCCATTTTGACAGGTCTCCCTCTGTTTCTTTGATTGAACACCGATCTTCTGTACGTGGAGCTCCGCTCTGCGGGGCAGCTACCACATCTGTACAACAAACATGCCTTGTGCACCACCTTGTGTACCTAACGTAGATCTGACTCGTGTGTGCACTACCTCAGGCTAGGCTCACCCTTCCTGTGTCTACCGTAACACGTTCCTCCAGTCTGTGCTCCTTGGTAAGTGATCTGGAATGGGGACTAGAGTACTCTGGCTCTTCCATGCAGCACTTTGGGCGTCGACCTACTTTTGGCTAGCCTAGTGCGGACCCGTCCAGAATTCCTGCTCTCAGTTACCAGTTTATCCCTTAGGCGTCCCCCGCTAGCGCTACCTCAAGGCGACTAGAACAGCAATAGCCCCCGGCTCCAGACTCACTAACCCCTTACGGATCCCAAGGCGTCTTTGCGGCATGCAGTTCCAGCATCTCCCTGACTACCCCTGGCTCCGTCCCTCAAGCACAAAGTGGCAGCAGACACTTTCCTTAATTCCTACTGTGTGCCTAGCAAAAGCCTGTCCTGTTGACAGGTCTCTCAGCAGCGCCTCCAATTGTAACGGGTGCTCCCTCTGGCCTGACCCACCCAATCTCATATTGGCCCGTGTAGTCTAACCAGTCCCCCATTACAAGGCGTGTGTGGTGGTGCACCTGCAAGTAACAGGACTCTTGAGTCTCCCGCTTGGTGTTATTAGGGGATGTCATCAGGACAGGTATCTGAGGTAGTGGGTGCGAGTCCAACCTACATCATGTGCAGCGCCTCCACCTCATCAGGATCTGTGCTTCCGCAGGGAGATGGTCCTGGTGAGGAACTCCTTCTTGGTGCCATCCACTGTCGAGTAAGCTCACACTCACACAGTGGGGTTCTTTTTCTCAAGGACATCTTTATTGAATACAGGGATGTAGCAGACTGCCCCATGCAGCTGCCAGCTCTAGCCGCACATCTCTGCGTGATGTCCCTTTGCCAGGTACGCCCTCCAATAATGAAGTGGGATTCCCTTTCTCCTAGGGAGATCACCACTGTGCCAGGTCCCTGGACACAGCGTGGCGTAAACACACTGGAATTATCACTATGCTCCCGCTAGTTACTGCACTAGGGTCACAAAAGTGTTCCTGCAATATCTATATCTTCGGGTTACTCTCTGCTCCGAACCACAACACTAACTGTCAGTGTTGTGCCCTTTATACTCCAGGGGGCAGGCGCATCTCTGAGGTCACTATCCAGGGACTCAGAGCATACCACATCCACTTCCCATCCTTACACAGGGCACCACACTTGGGTGTGAGGGAAAACCTCCATAACTACTGTGGGCAGGCCTGTATATACCAGGACTTACTGCCAACAGAGAAGACGTATGCAGTCATTATTATGCATGGCTACATAGTTATTACACCTGCCTTTAACTGTTTGGAAGCATTGTGTGGTATGACAAGAACATTTGGCCTACTTTGACAGACAGAATTATTTATAGGGTTCAATATGCAACAGCCATTACTTTAATTAAATACATACAGTGCTGTATACTGATCCTTTTTAAATGACATTCTCAATTAAATTACATTTAATTAAATACAAAGCATTGATAGAAAAGTGTATGAAAATAATGTATGTACGGGAATTAATGTAAAGTACAGTATGCTGACATACTTGGTAAATTTATATGAACAATAAAGTAATAGTGACTGAATCTTAATATAATAAAGACAGTTTAATGAGGCCTTTTGAAAAATAACAGCAATCGGAGGATTTTGGATGAAAACAATATACATATATTGTTATATAGGATGGGGTATGTGCCGTTTACAGTGTGAAGCATGGTCAAAAATAATTTGAAATATTAATCCTACTTCGTAATTTTGAATGTAGGGTGCACCTAAGCCATACTGCCCTCCCTGATTTATGGGGATCCCATTGCTTCGAAAATACAGATGTAGTAAAATTTACTGTTCCCGGTGTTGTGATCGTGTGTGTCAACTGAACCATGCTGCAACCACGCATGATCATGGCCCCGAAAACAGTAAGTGGCCCAGGAGGATTAACTCAGCAAGGGTCCATGTTTCTGAATGGCACTCCGCATTGTCCCTGATTATTTTTTATGATTGGGCTATTTTTTATGATTGGGCATAAGCCCTATATTGGATGTATTCATTGGTGCCCCTGAAGATGAGGAGGATGGCCTTCATCCCAGCAGGAGTAAGTAATCCTTTTATTTATATTGGGTCACATTGATCGACAATGTGGCTATCTACTGTAGGTCCCCATTGAGGGCTTAAGTAGCCACAGTGACAATCAATGGATTTAATGGCTTAGTTGTTATTATAGTATATTTTAATTTAACGTGTACATTATAGTCTCCTCTGCTAGCTATCCTCTCACCCTGGCATGCTTCTCAGCTGCTCAAACAAGCCAGTTTATACTGTAAGTAGCATAATAACAAAAGATATACTGGCAACAGTCGCCTGGAGGTAAGTGGCCCCTCCTCCCAGAGCTCACCCCTCCCACCTTTTTAACTTCTAGCATTTTGCTGAATGGACAGGACTCACTGTAGTTGTTTCCCCTCATACAGAGGTAAAAGGAAGGGTGCACAGATTAGTGTTAGGACCTGCATTCATTTTGGTTTATCTTGACGTTGGTATGCAGGCTTATGAAAGGCGTTGGCGAAAGGGTTTAACTAAATAACCAAGTAAATATTATTATTATTGAAGTATTTAAACATTATACTTATTACTTTATATGTTTTGTCAATTGGATGTAGCATTGGGCACCCCCTGTCTTTTGTTTATGTACTATTTAAATGAATAAAGTATGGTATGTTGAAGACCGAGTGCACAAAGGAGGCTATTTCCAAGTAAGACAAGACAAGACTGCTTGTTGGACATTAAAACTATAATGACCATTCAAACAAACCAAACATGAGTTGGATTCTGTGCGTAAATGCCATGGAAGACAACAAAGCCCCTCGACTCCCCTTCTCCACCCCCTTCTCCCCACCTTTGTCGCTGGACCACACACTTCTTCCCCTCTCCCCTCCTCGTCTGGCTTGGCTTGATCGCATGCTGCTTTCCCCTCCCCCTCACCATGTCATGGGAGGGTGTGAGGCTAAGGGGATTCAAAGGAGAGCTGGGACAGGACAGCAGTCCACTCCCTGGAAAAGAAGTTCCCGCCCACCTGTCCCCTTTGGATGTGATACCATGATAGTGATATAATTATATTGTATATTGTGTTGTATTTTGTTGATGGGTAAGTGCACGTTAACCTTGCCAGCGGGGGCAATATGGTACGGAAAAGCTCTGTGATGGCTGGAGGTAGCGAGTGCGCAGGGCTCATTTGTGCATGATTCCATGGGGCCCAGGCTCGCTTAAGGCCGGGCTGGTGAGCACCTAACTTGGTGGGTCTAGCGGACATGTTTGGGGTGCCAATGGCTTTAATGAGGGGGGGAGCACACTGGCATGGTTGACACATCTCTCTCTCTCTCTCTCTCTCTCTCTCTCTCTCTCACAAGGGATATATATATATATAAATATATATATATATATAGATGACCAGCCGGCACTCCAATAAAGCACAATAGGGTAGGATGCGAGTGAAATATAGGATAATTTGCTTAAAGCTTCCACTGACTTCTTCCTTGCCAGCAACTGAAACTATAGGAAAACACAAAGGCATTGCGAGACGCTGAGACGCTGAGGGGTGACGCAAGCTCATGGCAGGAGTTGCATGCGGATACCATTTGATCAGGTGCACCCTGTATATTTGGGACTCCCCTACCCCCGCTGATGACTCCCTTTAGAGATTTATTTCCCATGAATGTGTTCTATTATTATCCTGTAAGTGCAATGGGTCCTTGGGACTGCTTGTTTTAATAAATGTGCATACATTTTACGAGAGAGAGAGAGAGAGAGAGAGAGAGAGAGAGAGAGAGAGAGAGAGTGAAACGCGTTGGTGGACCCCTGCTGCGGCCTAGGGGGGACCCTTTTGTCCACTTTTTATGTAATAAATCTATTTTTTGTTGCTAAAAACCGTGAGCCTCCTTCTGTTACTTTGGGCAGTGCACTGCCTTATTTTTCTACCCATTGGTTAGCACTAGCCTGTATTGGATTGGTTGATGGGATCCAGTCTCTGATTGGCTCCCTGGTGCACCATGTGATGCGTCGCCGCACAGGAAGACAATCCTGTTTTATCCCCTGCTGGCTGACTCGTCACAGTATGCAGTGAGCCAGGAAGCGAGGAGTCACCGGGGATATGCTAGGAAGGAATTAAGGGGCTGGTGAGAGCTGCCGGCTGCAGAGGGGAACTAGCTTAACAAGTGGTTACAGCAGAATCCAGACTGAAGTGTATCAGTAAGGGATAGAAAGTGTGTTGTGCACTTATAAACAAGAAATCCAAGTAGTTTGGAGACAAATTGGAGAAGGTAGATTGGACAATAGAAGTTGAAGGAAAGGAGCCAATGCTGTGGGAAAGGTTGAAGAGGCGGGTAAAAGTAGTAATGATTGTGGTGGCGGAGGATTGAAGAAGATATGAAGGAATATGGTTCCAAGTACTTGTTGAAGGTGGGAAAGGAGGACACAAGGTTGGAGACTTCCCCTTCATTAACTGGAGTAAAGACATCGAATGTACTGTAACTTGGAAAATCTAAGTTCTACGATTAATTTATTCTTGGCCAGGAGAAGGGGAAGATCCCTTAAATGTTGCCCCCCCCTTACCTTAAACGTATATTTGTCCCCTTTATTTTCATGTATATTGCCTAGTGTCAAAGAAATATCTCCCCTTGTTTTTTCTATTTTTTCACCATTATAAATGCTGTTTGTGTGTATTTTTGGCTGCATATTACTGTTTCTCCCAGCATACAAGTTTTCTTATCAAGCTCCTACCAGATTGTGAGGAAAGCTGCTCACACGAGCCTAGTGCTGCTTTCATTTTTTTGTATTTGTAAACATGTTTTTTTTTTAAAATATATAAATAAACTTGTTTTTTTTAAAAAAAATATAACAACTACTACTGTTTAATAAGATAAACGCTGCAAATGTAATAACCTTTTGAGTAAACTTCATATTTTCTTAAACATCATTGAGTGATTTAAATCTATTCCTTATTGCCGTTCAGGTTTGGATACCATTGTGTACATATTGTTACTTTTATACTTTCTCTTTTTGTACGCAAGTTTTTGCCATTACTCTCTTCTCACTGATCACAGACATTATTGTGACGTTATCAAGCGTTTGTCTGTTAGATACCCTTTAATGGACCAACATGAAGGAATTCAATTGATTTTTTTTTCACAGATGTTGACTTTTTATGAGATTTTGAAAACTCATAAATACTGCAAATAGACGCACCTCTGTGAAGATGTATTGGCTGTAATAAAAGTATATTTTGTGTTTTCCCCTTTCCAGGCATGCCAGCAAGCAGGAATTGCTAGGGTATGAGTTTCAAAGGGGGGTTTTGCAGAGGAACCTTTGAAAGAATGTGCCTAGGAGGTTGGGGTCCGGAGTTTCCTGATTCTTGGATATATATAGGCACATTTCCCCGGCATCTTGTAGGCATTTGTAGGCATCTTCCCTTGAAAACGCATGCGCGATTCACCACTAGGGTACCCATATTGGTCTGTTGAAAGCTGTATCAATCTGCAGTTCTCTATGACCAATATTTAAACAGAGAGATCTTGCTCAGAACCCCTTGGTGGTATATGCGTGCTGCCTGGGAGAGTGGCGATATAAACTGTAAAGATGTACCTAAGAAGGGTACAGAAAGATCCCTGATGGTGGCGCACTGCAGACCTTTATATAATAATGCGGTCAGAGGTCGAGATAAATTGCTATGAATAAAATCAATTCAGGGACCTTTCTGTACCCTTCTTAGGTACATCTTTACAGTTCTCTGTGACCAGTATGGACTCAGAATTGTTTAATTTGGAAAATAATTTATGAGAAAAAATATCCCGTCCTTTAAAGGGGGACAGCTGTAGTTTTATAATGTAATAACAGAGGTCGTTCACACAAAATATTTAAAATATATATTATTCTCTTGGGACCGAAATGTTGGAGAGTGCTGTCCCCTGATTTTGTGGGATTAACACGGTATCGTTTACTTACAAATTCTCTATGGGACTAGCACCTACCTATATATCTCTGCTAATGGAGTGCCGACTGACCTTTTTTACTATATACAGTCATGTGAAAATGAAAGTACGCCCTCTTTGAATTCCATGGTTTTACATATCAGGACATAATAACAATCATCTGTTCCTTAGCAGGTCTTAAAATTAGGTAAATACAACCTCAGATGAACAACAACACATGACATATTACACCGTGTCATGATTTATTTAACAAAAATAAAGCTGAAATGGAGAAGCCATGTGTGAAAAACTAAGTACACCTTATGATTCAATAGCTTGTAGAACCACCTTTAGCAGCAATAACTTGAAGTAATTGTTTTCTGTATGACTTTATCAGTCTCTCACATTGTTGGCATTTTGGAGGCATTTTGGCCCATTCTTCTTTCCAACGTTGCTTCAGTTCATTGAGGTTTGTGGGCATTTGTTTATGCACAGCTCTCTTAAGGTCCAGCCACAGCATTTCAATCGGGTTGAGGTCTGGACTTTGACTGGGCCATTGCAACACCTTGATTCTTTTCTTTTTCAGCCATTCTATTGTAAATTTGCTGGTGTGCTTGGGATCATTGTCCTGTTGCATGACCCAATTTCGGCCAAGCTTTAGCTGTCGGACAGATGGCCTCACGTTTGACTCTAGAATACTTTAGTAAACAGAGGAGTTCATGGTCGATTCAATGACTGCAAGGTTCCCAGGTCCTATGGCTGCAAAACAAGCCCAAATCATCACCCCTCCACCACCGTGCTTGACAGTTGGTAGGAGGTGTTTGTGCTGATATGTTGTGTTTGGTTTTCGCGAAACGTGGCGCTGCACATTATGGCCAAACATCTCCACTTTGGTCTCGTCTGTCCAGAGGACATTGTTCCAGAAGTCTTGTGGTTTGTTCAGATGCAACTTTGCAAACATAAGCAGTGCAGCCATGTTCTTTTTAGAGAGAAGAGGCTTTCTCCTGGCAACCCTTCCAAACAAAATATACTTGTTCAGTCTTTTTCTAATTGTACTGTCATGAACTTTAACATTTAACATGCTAACTGAGGCCTGTAGAGTCTGAGATGTAACTCTTGGATATTTTGCAATTTCTCAGAGCATTGAACGGTCTGACCTTGGGGTGAATTTGCTGGGATGTCCACTCCTGGGAAGATTGGCAATTGTCTTGAATGTTTTCCAATTTTGAATAATCTTTCTCACTGTAGAATGATGGACTTTAAATTGTTTGGAAATGGCCATAAAACCCTTCCCAGATTGATGGGCAGCAACAATTGCTTCTCTAAGCTCATTGCTGATGTATTTCCTCCTTGACATTGCGTTAACACACACCTGAATGCTCCAGACCAGCAAACTGCTAAAACTCCGGCTTTTACAAAGGTGGTCACACTTGCTGATGATCAGTTAATCATTGGCATTTGATTAGCAGCACCTGTCTGCTACTTAGCATCTTAATTCCTATGGAAGCAGTAAGGGTGTACTTAGTTTTTCACACATAGCTTCTCCATTTTGGCTTTATTTTTGTTAAATGAATCATGACACGGTGTAATATGTCATGTGTTGTTGTTCATCTGAGGTTGTATTTGTCTAATTTTTAGACCTGCTAAGGAACAGATGATTGTTATGTCCTGATATGTAAAACCATGGAATTCAAAGAGGGGGGGGGGGGGGGGACGGTGATGGGCACAGGAGCGATGGAACTATGAGGAGGGAGAAATAGGGGAGAGCAGAGGGAGAGTAGAGAGAGAGGGATAGAACGAGTATATATAGTATATTGTATTATATTATTATATATAGAATATATAATATATGGTACCGATACCGCTATATATCTATATTATATACCACACATTAAGGTTATGGTGGGTAAAAAAAAAAGTGACAAAAACCCTCCACAGTAAAGCATAAATTACTTTACCGACTCTTATCTCCTTTGAGCAAATGCCAGGAACCAACCTCACATTGATGATACCCATTAAGGTTGAAATATGTCTGTGAGTGGGTCTACTGGCTTTGCATCTCCCAAGCCCTTGCTTAAAAGCTGTGTCTAAAGCAGCATGCATTGGCTAAGGGTTGCTCATGTAATGTGAGCTTGAGATAAAAGGTGGCACTGTGTGCTCATTTGCTTGTCATTTCACCAGAATATCCTTGCTGCAGTGGAAGTGCTGTGAGCTGGGTGATAAGGTGTGAAAGACAGGGTTGCAGACCTGTCTAAGACATGGCAAATGAATATACAGGAATATTACAGTTGCTTTATGTGTATATATATATATATATATATATATATATATATATATATTAATATTTATATAAATATAATTATAATATATATATATACAGTGGTTGACAAATCACCAAAAAATTACTCGCCACCTAGTACCAAACGTGTGCTGCTTGGGCCAATATTTACTCGCCCGGGGGTTGGTAAATCCAACTCGCCCGGGGCGAGCCAAATGTATAGTTTGTCGAACATCTGTATAATATATATATTGGCAGGTAGGCACGTGGGTAAGTGAGGAGACAACACGACTTTTCTGTGTGAAATAGTGCTGGTGGATTGGATTTATTGTCCAAAAAGGGTAACTAAAACAAGGGACTCTCGTCCCTTTAAATGAAAACGTAATCAAAAAACGTAACCCCGGTGGGTGGGCACTGACATAAACAAAAGTGGCAGGCTATACCTGGCTTGCTAGCTAACCTAGTCCAGCCCCACAATGTTCAACAATTCCAGTTGGCTCCTACCTGGGACTTATACCCCTTGGGACAGGATCAATCTGAGCAGCTGTGTGGTCTGTCATGTCTGTAACACTTCCTCTGTCTTCCTCTCTTGCCTGAGAGAGACATGCTGCCCCCAGAGGCATTTCCTCTTTCCTGTTTAAAGCAGGTGAACTAGTTTAATTGATTCACATGTGAACTGTTAATAAAACTGGGTTACCTGTCTACTGGAAACCATTCATACTGCCATCTCTACTAACATACACCAGAGTCAATGACCCTGTCACATATCCCCCTTCCCAGGCGTAACGTTAACGAGTGGAGCGGCCCTGCACCGAGTGTGAACCCTAGAGAGTGGCATCAGCATTTCGTACAGTATGCCTGGCCGATGTTGGTCCATGAAATCGAAAAGTTGCAACGATAGAAACCAACGGGTAACTCTCGCAGTTCTTTCTTATTTCTATGCATCCGCACTGTAGGGGTGCGTGATCTGTAACGAGCGCTAAAAGACTGACCCTAAAAGGTAATACTCAACTGTCTGGTGCCCACCGTTTACGGGCAAACACCCTTTTTCTACTGTGGCATATCTTTGTTCGCGGGGACACAATTTGCGACTTAAATAGGGGACCGGGTGTTCCTTTCTCCTACAAACTGGGGACAGTATATGCTCCGGGACCTACTTTGGGGCGTCGGTTTGCAAAAAAACCTCCTTCTAAATCCGGGGCTACCACGCTTGGTGACTCGAGCGCTGTATGTAGGTCTAAAAATGCGGTCTCCGCATCACTGTTCTATTTTACAACATCAGGTGCTTTGCCTTTACTAAATCTGAAAGCTGTGCAGCCCGGGTTGCAAAATGGGGTATAAATCATCTGTAGTAGCCTACAATGCCTAGAAATGTCCTAACCTGTGTTTTTTTTAAGGGGACGGGGCCAATTTTCAATGGCTTCAACTTTTGATTGAGCTGAGGTTTTACTGTCCCTCCTCACAACTAGCCAAGATATTTGCTTCTGCTAGGCGACCTAAACATTAGCTGGGTTGGCTGTAAGACCGCCTCCCCTAAAGGTTCTCAAACACGCCTCAACCTTTTGTAGATGTGAGTCCCATCTGACTATAAATTACCCCTAGTCTAAGTACGCTGAGGCGTTAGTTCGAGTGGTGGGTGGTTTTGTTGGAACAATTTATTCATCAAACTTGGAAGGTTGCAGGTCTGCCCATGAAGGCCCAAAGGGTAAGGACAGTATACTAAAAAGACCATCAGGTGTGGAGAAGGCTGTTTCTCTTTTTTGCTGAACTTGTTAAGGGGATTGCCCCAATAACCCTTTGTAAGATCTAAAGGTAGTAGAAAACGGGCCCTCGCCAACCTCTCAATTAACTCGTCTACACGCGGAGATAGGATAGGCATCAAACTTCGAGACTTCATGACTTTATAAAATCATTACAGAACCGTATTGACCCACGGCTTAGGTACCAAGACAATAGGGCCTGGACCAATTGACTATGGGACTTTCAATTACCCCTAACTCTAGCATCTTTTTACCTCTGATGAATAGCCCCTCTATCTGCTTCTGGGATCCTATAAGGTCTTATCTTATGGCTATGCCCGGCTCTTGGTGACGATATCATGGGAAATTACCCTAGTTTTCCCTGGTACGCGTGGAAAAATACATCCCTGTTCCGTTTTTACCCAGTCTACAGCTTCTTGTATTGCTCAGGAGTGAGTTTATCTCCAATTCGACGAGTGGATCCTCCCCTTTCCGGATTATTAGCTACTACCGTCAGACATACCTCTCTATCCTCCAGGAATTTAATAGATTTATGTGATAGATTTGCTCTAACTTCCTCCGATCTGGCTGTCGAATTTTATAATTCACGGGCCGACCTGTTCTAGCATTCATATGGCCCCTGCCAATGCGATAACAGCTTGCCTTCGGCCGTGGGAACAAGCACCATTACTCGGTCCCTGGTCGGAAGTTGTAACAGTAGCCTGCGTGTTTAAATGTTCGTTGGGCCCTCTGTGCCTCTTCCAAATTGTTGTGCTCGACTTTGGGAGTAATATGAGCAATGCGTTCTTTAAATTTCCACAATTGGAACGACATTTTTCCCTGGAACAGCTGTTGCTCTCCACTTTCTTTGAGGCTATCCAGATCCCTCTGGGCGTCTCCCCATACAGGAGTTCAAATATGGGGAAAACCCTGTAGAGGCCTGTGGTACCTCCTTCGGATAGCAAACAAGAGATAAGGCAACAAGGTGTCCAAGTTCTTCCCCATCATAGCAACCAACCACCTTCTCAACATCATCTTCAGAGTTTTATTAAATCGTTCTAACCAGTCCGTCACATTTGCAAGAGGTGTAAAGCGGGTTCTTAGGGACTGATTTTAGCTCTACACATAAGTCTCGCATAAGCTTAGATGTAAACGGGGTACGTACCTATCTGTCAAAATTCTTTGGTAGGATGTAGTGGAGAATACATGAAACAAGTCCTAGCTATAGCTTTGGAGGAAGTATTACGTAAAGGCCAGCGCCTATGGATAGCGAGTGGCATAGTGAGCACTAGAGTTTGATGACCCTGTGCAGAATTTCCTCAAGGGACTGCACTATAGTCCATGGCGATCTCTCAAATGGGATCTCAATAATAGGCATAGGGATCAATGGGGCCCTCAAACTTGTCTCACATGGTATAACAAATCATTCCTAATATAGAAATATGGATAGGATTCCTTTGTGGTTCCTTCTACCGGGACCCCATTAACTTCTACCGCCTGGCTAAACCCATTTTTCAACTGGGGATCATTAGCCTGTTCCCTACCAAAGTTAGTCAGGGAAAGTTCTAGACTTCCAAAACCTTCCTCATCTGGAGTTTGGCCGGTTACCTCCACGGGTGACTCGGATACCTGAGCATCAACAGACCCTGTCTCGGACAACTCCTCTCCCTCTGGCCTCCCTCCGTTAGGAGTAGTAACCAGTGCTAACTGGGGTTGGGGCGTACCTCTTTTTTTCCCCTTCCTACGTTCTCGTTTCGATTCAGGGGTTTTAGACAGCTCGGAGACTAATTCAGGGTCTGTAAATGGAAAAAGCTCATCCGGAGTAGGATTGTTTAAGGTGAGTTGTCCTCTGATCAGGGTGTCAAAACCAGGGAAATTACAGCCTAACACTAGGGAATGGGGTAACTTTGGTACAATTGCTGCCGTAGTTTGGATGACTTGCCCCTCTATTTTCACTTTTATCAGAGTCGTGGTGTACGGAAGCGTACACCCATGTACACATAATACCCGCAACTTATCACCCTGGTGTAACCGGAGCGGCTTAACCAACTTCCCTGATACCAAGTTAATATTACTCCCTGTACCAGGGCGGAGACTAATTTACCATTTAAAATCACCGTGGTGAGGAAGTTGTGGGTATGTTTTCCCTCGCGGGTTATACCTACCACTCCACAAAATTCCGACTTCACAGAGCCATATGCACACTCCATTGGCTCAGACAACTGTGGGCAGTGAGCCTTAATATGCCCCGTCTCCCCAGACTCAAAACAAACAATTGGCCCAGTTCGTTCTTGAAACCCTTTCTGAGATTTAGAGTTTCTGTCCCTATCCGGGTTTTCTTCCACCCGCTCAAATCGTGCGAACGGTCGTGGGTCCTGGCGCCAGCACTGGCCTCTACCGTTTGTGTTGGGACGTGGGTTGTGGTTTGTGCGAGGGGAGCGTGACAGTTCATGGGTAGCCAGAAAATGCTACACTGCGCCTACCATGGCATCACAACTGAGGGGATCTCCCTGCCCCACCCACCGTTGAAAGGTCCTGGGGTAACGCTCGAATGACGTGGTCCAACACCACCATCTCAAGGATCCGTGTCGGGCTATATACCTCTGGTTTTAGCCACTTGGACGCTAGGTGAATCAAATCCCATAACTGGGATCTGGGTGGCTTCTGTTCCTGGTATCTCCACGTATGGAACCTCTGCGCACAAACTGCGGGAGTCACTCCAATCCTTGCAAGGATTTCGCATTTCAGACAGTCATAGTCTGCTGTGGCTTCTTCGTCGAGGTCAAAATATGCTTTTTGGGCTTCCCCCAGTAAAAAGGGTGCGATAATCCCAGCCCATTTGGAGCGGGCCCAACTTTCCCGGGAAGCGATTCGCTCAAAGGACCGGAGGTATCCCTTGACGTCATCGTGCGGCGTCATTTTCTGCAGGTACACGTTCGCCTGGACGGGCCGTGCCTGGGCCGTACTGGTCGAGTCCATTTTAATATGGGCCAGCTGCTCAATCAGCTGCCTCTGTGTTTCTGCGATAACGTACAGCTGGGCTGCAAGTATACGGTTTGTCTCGCGTTGTGCAGCGCGCTTTCCAGTCCCCGTTTGTTAGCTTCCTGCTGAACAGCGGTGCTGTGTACTAAGGCCTTCACAACGTCTTCCATACTGATAGTTACCGCGTGGACAGGTCCCTCCAGTCGCAATCTTTAGCTCCGCCCCTTTTACAGGGCGTTCGACATCCCAGTTCTGACACCACGTGTGGCAGGATGGCCGTGGTAAGTGAGGAGACCACACAACTTTTCTGGTGAAATAGTGCTGGTGGATTTATTTGTCCAAAAAGGGTAACTAAAACAATGGGTACTCTGTCCCTTTAAATGAAAACGTAATCAAAAACGTAACCCCGGTCGGGGCACTGACTAAACAAAAGTGCAGGCTATCTACCTGGCTTGCTAGCTAACCTAGTCCAGCCCAACAATGTTCAACAATTCCAGTTGGCTCCTTACCTGGGAGCTTTATTCCCCCTTGGGACAGGATCAATCTGAGCAGCTTGTGTCTGTCTGTCTGTAACACTCCTCTGTCTTCTCTCTGTGCCTGAGAGAGACTGCTGCCCCAGAGGCATTTCCTCTTCCTGTTTTAAAGCAGGTGAACTAGTTTAATTTGATTCACCTGTGAACTGCTTAATAAACTGGGTTAACCCCTCGTCTACTGGAAACCATTCATACTGCCATCTCCTACTAACATACACAGAGTCAATGACCCTGTCACATATCCCCCTTCCCAGCGTAACGTTACCGAGTGGAGCGGCCCGTGCACCGAGACTGTGCACCCTAGAGAGTGCATCAGCATTTCCGTACAGTATGCCTGGCCGATGTTGGTCCATGAAATTGAAAGGTTGCAACGATAGAAACCAACGGGTAACTCTCGAGTTCTTTTCTTTATTTCTATGCATCCACTGTAGGGGTGCGTGATCTGTAACGAGCGTAAAAGACCTGCCTAAAAGGTAATACTTCAACGTGTCTGTTGCCCACTTTACGGCCAAACACCCTTTTTCTACTGTGGCATATCTTTGTTCGCGGGGACACAATTTGCGACTTAAATAGAGGACCGGGTGTTCCTCTTCTCCTACAAACTGGGACAGTATTGCTCCGAGACCTACTTTGGAGGCGTCGGTTTGCAAAAAAAACTCCTTCATAAAATCCGGGGCTACCAAGACTTGGTGACTACAGAGCGCTGTATGTAGGTCTAAAAATGCGGTCTCCGCATCACTGTTCTATTTTACAACATCAGGTGCCTTTGCCTTTACTAAATCTGAAAGCTGTGCAGCCCGGGTTGCAAAATGGGGTATAAATCATCTGTAGTAGCCTACAATGCCTAGAAATGTCCTAACCTGTGTTTTTTTTTAAGGGGACGGGGCCAATTCTCAATGGCTTCAACTTTATTGAGCTGAGGTTTTACTGTCCCCCTTCTCACAACATAGCCAAGATATTTTGCTTCTGCTAGGCCGACTAAACATTTAGCTGGGTTGGCTGTAAGACCCGCCTCCCTAAAGGTTCTCAACACTGCCTCAACCTTTTGTAGATGTGAGTCCCAATCTGGACTATAAATTACCACATCGTCTAAGTACGCTGAGGCGTAGTTCGAGTGTGGGTGTAACAATTTATTCATCAAACTTTGGAAGGTTGCAGGTGCCCCATGAAGGCCAAAGGGTAAGACAGTATACTAAAAAAGACCATCAGGTGTGGAGAAGGCTGTTTTCTCTTTTGCTGAACTTGTTAAGGGGATTTGCCAATAACCCTTTGTAAGATCTAAAGTAGTTAGAAAACGGGCCCTCGCCAACCTCTCAATTAACTCGTCTACACGCGGCATAGGATAGGCATCAAACTTCGAGACTTCATTGACTTTTCTAAAGTCATTACAGAACCGTATTGACCCATCCGGCTTAGGTACCAAGACAATAGGGCTGGACCATTGACTATGGGACTCTTCAATTACCCCTAACTCTAGCATCTTCTTTACCTCTGACTGAATAGCCCCTCTTCTGGCTTCTGGGATCCTATAAGGTCTTATCTTAATGGCTATGCCCGGCTTGGTGACGATATCATGGGAAATTACCCTAGTTTTCCCTGGTACGCTGGAAAATACATCCCTGTTCCTTTTTACCAAGTCTACAGCTTCTCTGTATTGCTCAGGAGTGAGTTCTTCCGATATTCGAACGAGTGGATCCTCCCCTTTCCCGGATTTATTAGCTACTACCGTCAGACATACCTCTCTATCCTTCCAGGAATTTAATAGATTTATGTGATAGATTTGCTCTACCTTCCTCCGATCTGGCTGTCGAATTTTATAATTCACCGGGCCGACCTGTTCTAGAACTTCATATGGCCCCTGCCAATGCGATAACAGCTTGCTTTCGGCCGTGGGAACAAGCACCATTACTCGGTCCCCTGGTCGGAAGTTGCTAACAGTAGCCTGTCTGTTGTAAATGTTCTGTTGGGCCCTCTGTGCCTCTTCTAAATGTTGTCTGACTATGGGAGTAATATGAGCAATGCGTTCTTTTAAATCTTCCACAAATTGGACGACATTTTTCCCTGGAACAGCTTGTTGCTCCCACTCTTCTTTGAGGCTATCCAGAATCCCTCTTGGGCGTCTCCCATACAGGAGTTCAAATGGGGAAAACCCTGTAGAGGCCTGTGGTACCTCTCGGATAGCAAACAAGAGATAAGGCAACAAGGTGTCCCAGTTCTTCCCATCACTAGCAACCACCTTTCTCAACATCATCTTCAGAGTTTTATTAAATCGTTCTACCAGTCCGTCCATTTGCAGATGGTAAACAGAGGTTCTTAGGGACTGTATTTTTAGCTCTACACATAAGTCTCGCATAAGCTTAGATGTAAACGGGGTACCCTGATCTGTCAAAATTTCCTTTGGTATCCCGAGTCGGGAGAATACATGAAACAATTCCTTAGCTATAGCTTTGGAGGAAGTATTACGTAAAGGCAGCGCCTCTGGATAGCGAGTGGCATAGTCTAGGATCACTAGGATGTATTGATGACCCTTGGCAGATTTCTCCAAGGGACTCACTATATCCATGGCGATCCTCTCAAATGGGATCTCAATAATAGGCATAGGGATCAATGGGGACAGAGCACCGTCAGGGAGGGGAATCCCAAAAAACAAATGTCACTCTGTCAGATGGGGAACAAAAAGATTCCTTGCTGTAAACAATTCGGAGTATGAGTGTGAATACATTGTTACAATTGATTGTGTTTTATTATTTATATATTGAGTTTAATTATAGTTTTGATGTGCTAGTGTTCTTTCTTTTCTATATACCCTCACTTCACACTTTAGCAGCACTTAATTGTATTTTACACCAATATGGCCACTGCGCCACTTTCACAAGACTCTATATTTTATATGAGAAGGAATAGAGGTCTCAATTTGAGTAGTATATTTTCAGATGATGTCAGATTGGAGAGTACTGTGGAGGAGGAGGATTTGGAAACACAATTTGTCGCTTTAGAAAGATTGCTTACTGCACCGACACACTTTATTCGAGCAAATACCCAGTATGTACCTGGCAGATACCTGGAATGCGCCGCTCCTCACCTCTGACAAGCCCCATTGCGTTTGCCTTCCCAGCCTGGGTTCATGCCTGGCTGACGGGCGGCTGATCTGTTTAATGATAATGATTAGGATTTAATAGGCTGCAATGCTTCGCGTGTCTACCAGATGGCATAAATTCATGAATTGTAATGCAGTATATATATATATACTGTGCAGTATTGCAGCCAGCGGGAATAAAATGCTTCAATCCCTGCTTGGAAAATACCTCAATGCACTCGGGCAGAAAACAGTCACAAACCTCAATACACCAGGGTATACCCGAATTCGTGGGACTAGCCGAGCTCGAATAAAGTGTGTCGCCAGTGTATAAAAGAAATTAAAATTGAATGGGAAATCTTTACATTGGAACAATATCAAGCGTGTAAGAGAATTCCAAGGGGTTTGAGGATCTTCAAGGATCCTACTATGGACCTTGATGATCCTATTTTTATGGAAAATTGGATAACATTTTTAGATCAAGCATCATTTGACTTGATGAAACTGTTAATCGAACATAGGAAAATTGGTTTAAAAACACTAGATGTAGACATTAACACGATACAAGAGAAGTTAGAAAATCTACAAGATATGGAAGGTTTCAATGAGATTGAGAAAAAAGTTAAAATAAGAACTGACAAAGTAGAAAAAGAGACAATATTGTCGAAACAGATAAAGTTCAAACGGGACATAGAGGATTATGAGACTAACACATATAGAAATTGAAAAAAAATGACAAGAGAAATAAGGGGGACAGATGAGACCAACCCCCCCAATATTACCCCAGGACATCAAAACGTAAATCAGTCCAAATATTTTAACCCTAAGAAACACTATCATCATCCAAGAGAATATCAAAAAAGATACACTAACGACAAAGATAGGTATGAATCAAGGGGCTATAGGAGTAGACAAAACAGTTGGAAGGGACATGGGAGAAAAGATTCACAGAGACAAACTCATCAAAATATCACCGAAAAAGATGATGTATTTGGAGAAAATCAACCTTCTACCTCTTCTTTATTAGAGAAGAGAGAGAAGGAGAAGAAAGGGGAAATAGGAAGGAGTGGGAAAAAGGAGCAGGAGGTTCACAAAACCAACACACCAATGAAGAGGGGCATAGAAAGCCCACAAAAAGAGGAAACCGAGGAGGAACACAAACCCACAAAAAACAACAGAAAGAATAGTGAGAGTTAATAAAGGGATTTTTAACTTGAGTGATGTCGTGTTGACCTCAGATCAAAATGAAGTCCTGATAAGAGGCTTAGCCTTTGCACCCACTAACAAAGTCAATACATTCAACACTTACATTGATATTGGCAAGTTTGCCAGAAATTTAACGCTGAAAAAATATTTCTTTAAACAAAATGTTTCATAGGAGCGAACCAATTCACTGAGTACAATAGGCACTAAGTATAAGCATACAACATCTAGAAACAATTCAGTGTTTTATCCAAGTTACCTTAAAAGTGGTCATATAGATACTTTTAGTAAACTAGTCCAAGAAGACATTGAAAAACTTAACACAAAAAAAATCCTAAAAACATGACAAAAACAGAAATCACAGCAATAAAGAATTATCAGAGATGGAAAACATTGTAATAAAATCGGCAGATAAAGGGGGGGGCGTAGTAATTTTGAACAGATCAGACTACAATATTGAGGCTTTGAGGTTATTGAATGATGTACAAACATATGTCAAATTAGAGAATAATCCAACAAATTATTTTCAAAAATCACTTGTACAGTTATTAAATACAGGCCTGAATGAAGGTATACTCAATAAAACAGAGTGGGACTATTTGAATATAGAGACACCAAAAATACCCATATTTTATTACTTGCCCAAAGTCCATAAGAATGCTCAGTACCCGCCCGGAAGACCTATAGTGTCAGGCATCAAATCTCTAACAGCAAATCTATCAGGATACATAGATCATTTTCTTAAAGAACCAGTGACAAAACTTCGATCGTATTTGAAAGACACAATTCAAGTACTAAATATATTAGATAAACTTAAATGGGAAACTAATTATATTTTAGTTACATGCAATGTATCGTATTTATATACGGTAATAGACCACCAACAAGGATGCCAAGCGGTACATGAAAATCTTACAAAGTCAGGTGATTTAGATAAGAAACAGATTTAATTTATTATTGACAGTATACAATTTATACTGTCACACAATTATTTCTGGTTTGGAGAACAATATTTCCTACAAACAAGGGGGACCGCCATGGGTACTAGGTTTGCACCAAACTATTCAAACATATTTATGGGTAAATGGGAAGATGAGCATGTTTGGTCGGGTCATGGTTTTGATGCAGACCTGGTACAGTGGCACAGATACATCGACGACATCTTGTTTGTCTGGGGTGGTAGTGTGGAACGACTGGATTTGTTTCTTTCCAGTCTAGATAATAATCCATACAATTTAAAATTCACAACACAGTATAGTACTCAAGGAATTGCTTTTTTTAGCTTTGTTTATTTACATAATGGAAGACCATTTAGAAACTAAAACTTATATAAAACCAGTAGATTGTAACAACTTTTTGGAGGCAGATAGTGGACATTTGGATAATTGGTTGGAAAACATCCCATTGGGACAACTACAAAGATTGAAGCGAAATTGCACACAAGAAGTTGTCTTCAAAGATCAGGCTAAAAATATGATGGATAAATTTATAGAAAGAAAATATAAACCATCTGCAGTAAACAGGGCATATGAAAAAGTTTTGGGAATGGATAGATCGACTTTAATTACACATAAGGAAAAGCTAACACCCTAAATGAAAGTACAGACACAAAATCGATACCTTTTGTTAGCCAATTTAACAGCTCTTCAAAACAAATAAAGAGAATAGTTAACAAACATTGGGATATCCTGCTTAAAGATCCCATACTTCAACAAATTATACCAAAAACACCTAAGGTCATCTTTACAAAAGCTCCTAACTTGAAACAGAAAATAGCTCCAAGCTGTCTGAAAAAAGAGATAGTTAAGAGACATGATTTAACTCAAGGGTTCTTTAAATGTTTGAAGTGTAAAGGGTGTAAAATTGTCATATAGCTGGAGAGGGGGGAATAAGGTTAACCAAATCTCCAAAAGAGAGACATATTGGATCTACACACTTAAGACCCTAGCCCCAATGGATTAAACATCGATATAGATCTTGGTTCTTTTTTGAGAGAATAATACTGTAGGGCCCTTTTGGTGATCTTTTTCAAATTTCCTAGCCTGTTCATTTTATAGCCTGTTCATTATTCAATGTTTTCAATATGTTCATGATTACTCCACACGTACTGCTAACTGCAGATATTATCCAGTTATATTGAGTGATATAGATCACACTCCTATATGTTGCAACTATATACTACTAATCCTCCATAATATCCCCATATAGGGAGGTTTCTTAGATGGTATACGATGTTTTTGCAAATGAAGGTTATTACTGGAGTTTACAAAATAACCTCCCCCTAATGGAACAATTCAATATGCCCTTTGTGAAGTGTTTCTACTAATCCCTAGATATAATCAATACATTTAATAATGAAAATTGACTGGAATATGTTAGTCTTATTGTACTTTCGGTATGGGAAATGTTATCATGTTACAGCTAACTTAAGATTTGATCAAATAGATTGTTTTTATCTTGTTTGATATACTGCTGTATAAATTATACTCAATGTTGAAATTATTCATGGATTATTTTGCTAGTTTGAAATATCTCCGTCATGTATCTCTTGATTTTCACAGACAAGGTTTACTAATTCAATGTATTCAATCATATGTTATGAAGTGTAATTAAAACCATGATATTGATTAGTAAGTGTTGAATGATTAATGCCCTTTTTCTAATTGGGTTTATATAATAATTTGTTAGAGTAATATATTATATTCCTATCATCTATGATTATATATATATATATATATATATATATATATATACAGCTTAATGTTTGAATCAAATTCTCCATGTCCAAATTGATTCTTTCTGTTTCATTTATAATGTACCCAATACCCTCATCAACAGGTTTTTACTTTGTGAGGTGTTTTGATTAGCCTATTTACGCTTTGAATTAAATATAAGCTGTTATGGGTATTTAATAATTAAATGGTCCAAAAAATCCATGCTAGACATATTCTGTTCCAATAAGTAAGTAAATATGTTTCACAAATTTCAAGTAGATATTCCATAACATAATTCATGTAATAATTGAATTGTGAGTTTTCTTGCTATGTTCAAAGGTGTTGAAATGAAGTTTCAATTATGATTAGTGATTGCTATCCTATGGTATTATCAGGTGTTTCTAATTAGTGTTGTAGAGGAGGTGCATATATATAGAGAGGGAGTGTTAGTCTGGCATTAAACCCCTGACGAATACACCTTGTGTTGAAATGCTTAGGGTTAATTTATTAGAGAAAGGTACACTTGCATTTATAATTGTCCCCCTGTTTCAAGTCTGTTAGTTAACAGACAAAGTTGAAAACTACTGCAGTTTTTTGACCGGATCGAAGACTATCCAGCTTCTAAGTTCAACGTCGCGCGAGACGTGAAGAGGCTCCCCCAAGTGATGCGGAAGCGGTGAGTGTGGCAGAGACAAGCCGTGCGTTTGGAGAAACTGGACGCATCGATCCCAAGTCGGACTAACGAAGAGGAGATTGAGGTAGAGGGCAGCTGTGCGTCTGGAGACGCGGATTACATTCATTTACCAACTTGCTGAAGAGGGGTGAGTGAGTCGACGGAGACTTAGGAAGAAGAGGCAGGCTAGCCCCTTCCTTCTCCCCCCCCCTCTCCTCCCCTCCCTCTCTCCACCAGCGTTCCACACTGCTTCACAGCAGATAAACTACACATATCCCACCACCCAGAAGATCATCACGGAGGGTAAGGAGAACTACCTCACATATTTCCTTCCGGTGTGAGCATCAATATATGCTACAGGAATTATACTCAAAGTCTTTATAAAGACTGTATCAATATCTGGACATTGTTACTCCACATTGACCACAAATAATAATTGTGCACATCGAGGTGATCACAGTTCTTTAATTGTTATAGCGACGTATTGAGGCAGTTGTTATATTGTTATTTTTTCAATGTAAAAGACGTGTGCAGAGGTACGCAATGGAGACCGTTTAAAGTGAAACTAAAATGAGGCTTTATTGCGCCTGTCTCTTTAACACAGGAAAACATATGAAAAGAAGCCAAACAAAAACCTATCATCCGCTTTGGAGACTACATATGTAGCTCAGCCCTCTCTGACTGGGTGGCTAGCTAAGCTATTTACCAGCCCAAATATAAATATATACATATATACAGCTATACAACAGTCTCATAAAGTCTTATCTGTGTCTTGTAGCTGTAGGGAAGGCTTCTCTGCTCTCTTGGGTCCGCACCCTTGTGTGCTAAGGCAATGTCAGGATCCAGGTTTAGAATCTTGTCCCCTTTGTCTTGCTGTCAGCGTGCAGTATCTTTGCAGCTCAAGACATCTGTCTTTCCTTAGTTCATCCACCCAATTATGAGACTAAGGAATCTTCTTCCTGTGTCTCACATGACACTATTTCACAGAGCTCTAATCAGCCAGGTGGAGTTGATTGCAGCTGTGCAATTAAAGCTGCAGTTCAGTCAATATCCTGCATGTTTGTTTTTTTTAATAAATCAGTTCTGTAGTAAGAAAAAATACTTTTAGCATTTTCTGTTTTTAAAAAAACAACTTTGAAAGACCAATTTTCTTGTATTCTATTTTAACAGCCATTTGCTAAGGCACTGCCCCTTCTTGTCCTGTCACAAGCTCTGGTACACCCCTTTGTCAGCCCTGCCCTCCCTCTAGCACTTGTCAATGCAGCAGTGCTCATGAATATTCATGAGCTTCCACTGCCAGTCAAGCAGATTATAAACAAATGCCAGCTTTTAATATGTCACCAAATTTCGACCTATCAATACATGGAAAACGAATTGAGCTGCAGCTATACTGTTCTTTAGGTAATTAGAGATTGCACACATAAAACTATTGAAGTAAAAAAATAAATGTAAAATAAAAAAAAAAAAAAGACTGAACTGCAGCTTTAACCAGCACACTGCTGGATTAGAGGCAAGATTCTTAACAGGTATAAGTCCATGTTACATACCTCCCCTGTTTTGGGAAGCTCGGGCTTACCATGTCCGAAGCCCATACTTCCACTTTTATTCGAGATATCTCTGTGACTTGAATGAGAGTGGATGGAGGAAGAGAACCCTCAGTCCCACTTGGATTGGAACCCTTTCTCCATTTTACTTGTGTCTCCTCCTCCTTGAGGTCAGCACTCCTCAGTCGCTCGAGGAGGACTTTTCCCAAGTATATTCTTTTTACTGAGTGCGTGGTCATGAGATTTCCCTTCGGGTGCTCCTTTTTTTGTAGGAAGACTGTATGGGGACAGTTGCAGAGCGTTTAAGAATAGCCCTTTGAGTTTTCCGCTCTTGAAGCTGTCTTTCTGCACTTTTTCCACTCGATGAAGTTGCTAGTTCAGCTTCTTTGGGAGTGAGTTATAATTCCACATCCACTTCCAGAGAACGTCTCCCCTTTTCAGCTTCATCAGGTAAGGATTCTTCTGGTTTTGATTCTGCACTTATACCTTTTTTTGTTGCCTATTTGGAGGCTGAAGGTTTAGCTAGCGCTTGGTTCAAACTTTGCAACCTTGTTTTTCAGATGAGCGGTGTTCTCAGCTCTCACTGTACCCTTGTCTTCATGGGTTTTAGTTTCTGTGGGATACTGACACTTGGGCAGGGTCAATACCTTTTATTTGTAGTACTGTAATCTCGTCCGCGAGAGATCCCTGTTTCTTGAGTGCATCCTGCAATTCTCCTCTCTGGGTATTCATCTCCTCACTGTGCTTTCTCTGAGCTTGCTTCCACATCTCCATTATATTGTGAAGCACTGTGAATTTCTTTGCTCAGGCCCTACTTGTCTCAGTTTCTGGACCTTCTTGTGCTCCCTCTTGTACCGAGTCACCTGGCCTCTAAGCTTGGCCTCTAGCGATGCTTTGGTGATGGTCAGGGTAGCCTTTCGTTTCTCATGCTGCTTTGCGGAGACACACTGGGTAATCAGACGTTCCTGCAGCACTTGTACTTCTTTAGCAGCCTGCAGATTTTCTTCCTGCAGTGTTTGCTGCTTATCCTCTGCATTCTGAAGGTGCGTGCACAGACCTTGCAGTTGGTTCTGCAGTCGGTGCTCTGCTTCAAACTTCTCATATTCCAAAAGATTCCTTATTTTTTCAAGCTCTTGCAGCTTTTAATTCCTTTCATTGACATGGTCTGTCAAATCAGAATTTTCTTCTTTCAGTCTTCAATGTTCTCTTTTTGCAGTCTCTGTAATATTCAGGGCCTCCTTCCATTTACGCACTTCTGCTTTGAGACTCCCGGTCTCCTGGTATGAGACTTCCATCTCTAGGTTGAGGCTCTGAGCTCCCACTGAGAGACTTTGAGATTCATATTAAGACTGAAGATATTTTTTTGAGAGATGTCCAGCTCCTCAGCGAGACTGTGAAGTTCCTTTTTAGAGACTTCCAGTTCTTTGCGGCAACTGCTGATCTCTTGGGGCGAGGCATCCAGTGCTATGCAGAAAGTATAAACCTCGTTCTGGGATATGTCCACCTCTGTCCGGACACTGTTGACCTCCTGGCTTGTGGCATTCAGTTCTATGCGGAGAGTGTGAACCTCATTCTGAGAGACTTCCACCTCTCTATGGCACTTGCGAACCTCTTGTTGAAAGACTGTAATCTCTTTTAGTTTTTAGTGCCTCCTCATATTTCTGCTTCAGATTAGCAATCTGTCTATCAGATTTGCTCTGTTTTTCATCCATGGCGCTAATAATAGCGTTTGCCTGTAACTAGATCTGTCCTTAGATCCCCCAAGTTGGTCCCGGATTCAGAGTACATTGCGAGAACAGTCTCCAGTTCCCTCTCCAGTTTCAATTGTTCCCGGAGCAGATCACAGTCACGCCTGGCAAATTTCAGGGCATCTTCAGGGCTGGTCAAGGGATCGTCACTCATTGGTTCCGGCTCTGCTTCCCTGGTATTGTTGGTTGAGGGTTTCTCACTATTAACACCGGACAGACACTTCTTTGGGGTACACAACTTCTGCCTTGGGCCCTTTTGATATTCTGTCATCTGCGGGATGAATTCTCCATTTTCTCTAGGCTTCAGGGCATCTCGGACCCACTTTTTCTCTGCGGGATCTGCAGACGTGTCTGGTACTTCCACGGTTAGTGAAGACCCTTTTTTCTTTTACAGTCTTTTTGTTTTGGACGACTCCGTCCCATCAGGGATACTGGGGTCTCCGTCTTTATTTAAAACTTCAGCAGCTTCACTGTACCCGCCTTGTTTTCCTTGCAGTTGCTTTAGGTGGCGTAAATATTCAGAGATCTGCTGTTCCCGCTCTTGCTCCTGCCGATCACATTCGTCATCATAGAGAGCGTTTTTTTCGGTTCGTGCCGAGTTCAGGCACCCCCACCATTCTTGGGGTGTTTTGTGGGTGTGACTCGGTTCGGGTTCCCCATAAGAGATGAAATAAAAATTAAACTAAACATATACTAAGCGCTCAACCTATTAACTTAACTTACAGTATACACTACTTTAAAAATGAATAAGTGCTCTAAAAAATATATATAAGAGAGAATCCCCTTTTAGGGAAAACCCAATATGTGATTCCCCACAGGCTAGCTTGGCAGACTGGGGGATGGCTGCCTCAGGAATGAATAAACAAACCTATCCACAAGGCATGTATGACAATAGCAGAAAAAATACACATAAAAAAAACAGATAATAGACAAAACAATTATTCTCTCTGCATACGGATATTTTTAAAACTGGCGAGATTGAGGTTCTCGCCAGCCGCGAGGCGAGTTTTACAAATAGAAAAGAAAAATTGGCGCGTTTTTCGGAACTCGCCATTTTCTGCTGCTTTCTGCGCGATTTTCTCCAAAAAATGTCGAATTTCGAAATAGCGCTGCTCTCTGCATAGGCCCCTATGTGTCTCCAGACCCCTTTTAATGTTGTAGACATGTTCTGCAAGACGTCGTTTCAATGGTCTACCTGTTCGCCCCACATATTATAGTCCACACGGGCACTCTAACAGGTAGACCACAAAAGGAGTCTTGCAAGAAATAAATGACTTAATGGGGAATTTAGTCCCTGTAACATTAGATTTAAAATTACTACATTTAGAACTATAGCTGCAACCGATGCACTTGCCACATGTAAAGAATCCATCCAGTTCTTTTAACCATGTGGTATTCTGTGCTTTCATTGAATTAAAAGGACAAGTAGGGGATAGTTTTAATTTTAAATTATCAGCTTTTTTGAAAACTATCTGTGGATACTTGGGTAATATTGTTTTTAGTACTGTGTCGCCCTGTAGAATACCCCAGTGTTTTTTTAATTATTTGTGTAATTTTGTTAGCCATTCCATTATATTTAGTAATAAAAGGAATAAACTCAACTCCATTTTGTTGATTTTGTCTTTTATTATCCATACAGATAAGGTCATCTCTATTAGTATTATTATTAGCTGCCTCTAAAGCTCTCATAACCTTATTGTGGTTATATTCCCTATGAAAGAATTTGTTTTTAAGTTCATTGGCCTGCATGTCAAATAATTCTGGTTGAGAGCAATTCCGTTTAGTTCTTAAAAACTGGCCCTTGGGAATATTGTTCTATGGTTATGGTGGCTTGATGCCAAGAGATAAGTGTTTGCATCGACCTTTTGATAAAATGTCTTGGTCTCAATGGACCCTTTCTCGATGAACAATGTCAGATCTAAAAAGTCTATAGTGGATGGGCTGGTGTTGAATGTGAATTTTAGATTCATATTATTATTGTTCAGATATTGTTGAAATTTCCCCAAATCATCTTTGCCTCCACCCCAGATACATAGCACATCGTTAATATAGCGTTTACATAGTACAAGGCTCGCCCCAAATGGGCCGCCGGATAAATTAAACATCAATCCGGATAAATAACATCAAGTGCCCCCACTGCTCCATTACCCCTGAAGAAGTGACGTCAGCAGTCACGAAACGCGCGTAGGGTGGAGCTTTCAGAACGTGATACAGCGTGCATACGTTTGGAGAGGAGAAGGGGTTGATCAGCGGTGACATCATCAGAGGAAGGACGAGGCGCTCCAAGTCGCGGCCACGAAGCGGGGATTTATGCCAACTCCAGCCTCCTCCTGCATCACCCCGGCATCCTCCCATGAGAGCGGACGGCACGTTGTATGCTGCATGTAGGGACTAACGGCATGTGAGTGCACTGTTGTTTACCCTGTTGTTTTTAGTAATAAATGTTTGGTATCACACTATTGGTGCCTTATCTTTCCTTCACATACGGTCTGTGGTGTTGCGGACGTGAATCCGGAGAGAGGTTTTCGTCGCCTGCCACAACGCTTAATTGGAGCCAGCCGTGAAGCAAGTAAAGATACCTTTTGAGGCCCATTTTATCCACTTTTAAGTAAGTAGCTGGCAACGGTGGGGGAGAGCAGGACTGACCAGAGTGTACTGCGCAATGGTTGTTCTGTCTTTATGTTTCCAGATCTGGCTCTAATCCAAAGGAATTTAGTGCTTTGGACTGTGGACATAATATCTCCATCATCAAGGCTATGGGACTTCATCCACTTTGCCAGGTTTAATATCTGACAGTGCGCCAAGGAATAATTGTTTGTCTATTATCTGTTTTTTTGTTATGTGTATTTTTTCTCCCCATAAGAGATGTCTTCCTCCTTATCAGACCGGAAGGGCCACTCTTCCACGGGGTAGGTTTCATTACAGGAATGCCACATCTTGTCCTCCATTTTGGGGCTATCGGGTGTATTTTTCTTCCTGACCTCAGGAGGCGCTATCGCAGCTGTTGTCACTATTTGCTAGAGCCCCAAATTGTGGTAGTCCTACAAGTGCAATAATATGGAGTGGGGGGAGAGGGGGATGGGCTCAAGCTACTGTCTGTGAGATGGTGCCAGGGGTGGAGGGGTCATGGGACAACAACTGCACTTGCCTAGGCAAGAAAAAGACACACTGTCATTGACAGACACTAGATCTTTCCAAGTATACATACCACACTGAGGCACCAGCTATGCTCTTATTTTGATTACATCCTTTAGGTGCCAGTAACCTTAAAGGTCCTTCAATTATTACCGTTACCAGTTCACTAATATGACTGTGAGGTATCCTGTTTAATACTTTTTTAATTGTGTTGTGTGTCCATCCCATCACTTACTTTACCCATATACACTAATAAAGGTTACTTTTAACTATTTGTATTATCCATTACATGAGTGCTTGTTTATAGGGGTTCATTTTCTTGCCTAGGCAAGTGCAGTTGTAGTCCTACAAGTGGGCAGACTTTGCTTGTAGAGTTTGTAGCTCTCACAGGCGTCTCTGTAGACTTTTTCTTATTATTATCTTTAGTATGTTTTCCAACATCAGCAGTACTGTGCACAAATTCTTTCTCATCAGTGATACTGGATGTGCACTTGCTAAGTAAATCTTCTGTACCTTCCTTGGGTCGACAGCACACTGCTTGATGCTGCAGTTCCTTGGCTCATTGAAAAAAATAGTCCTCTGGCTGCTGCCCTTTTTATGAGGCCACGTAGGGGCCATCCTCAACGTCTGAATAAGGCCAGAAGGGACACTGCTCCGTGTGGCTGGGCTCTTTACACCATGAACACATTTTCTTCCCCATTCTTGCGGAGTCTTTATTTGACTTCAGCTGGGAGGCCATTTTAAATTCCAAGGTTTTTTTTCTTTCTTTTCTTTCACCAGTGGTGGGGTAGACTCTGGTCACAGCATCAGTCCCTTGTGTGGGTCGTCGTCTGTTGCAGTCCTCCCAGTCCAACTGTGGCATTGTGTCTTTCTTCAGTGCAGTGTAGCTTTCCTGCCTGGATGAGTAGCCCTTTAATTCTGGTCACTGCCGCATGTGATTCTTTTGTTTTTTGTTGCTCAGACTGTTTGCAGGAACTGTATGCATGCATAAGCACAAACATTTTCACAGGCAGTCTCCGGGGCCCCTTTAAACTTCAAGGGCCACCTCTCATCCTACTTCTGACACCATATGTAAGAGACATGTGCAGAGGTACACAATGGAGACCGTTTAAAGTGAAGCTAAAATTAGGCTTCATTGTGCCTGTCCCTTTAACAAAGGAAAACATATGAAAATAAGCCAAACAAAAACCTATCTCAGCTTTGGAGACTATCTACACATGTAGTTCAGCCCTCTCTGACTGGGTGGCTAGCTAAGCTATTTACCAGCCCAAATATATATATATATATATATATATATATATATATATATATATATACATATATACAGCTATACAACAGTCTCATAAGAAAGTCTTATCTGTGTCTTGTAGCAGTAAGGGAGGCTTCTCTGCCCTCTTGGGTCCGCACTCTTGTGTGCTAAGGCAATGAGGATCCAGGTTTAGAATCTTGTCACCTTTGTCTTGCTGTCAGCGTGCAGTCTCTTTGTAGCTCAAGACATCAGTCCTTCATTGGTTCAGCCCCCAATTGTGAGACTAAGGAATCCTGTGTCCCACATAACACTTTTTCACAGAGCTCTGAGAGAGTTCTAATCTGCCAGGTGGAGCTGATTGCAGGTGTGCAATTAACAAGCACACTGCTGGATTAGAGGCAAGATTCTTAACATGGATAAGTCCCTGTTACATTCACATATTCACGGGACTCTATTCATACACTTAACCGGAGTACCAGCGCCAAAGGGGACTTTTTCTTCACACGGACATCAAGAAGGATTATTTGGACAATCCTTTAAGTTATCTAGGCTGCAGGTTTCTGGACATTTCGAACAATTGGTATCGTAAATATTCACGTGCACATTTGTATTTTTTGGCTAAGGTTGTATTAGCGCTGAAGTTGTGTTACTTTTCCATTCTGATTGCATTTTATAAATGTAATTAAGAAGAATCTCTATATTTAGTGAGGTAACCCTCACACAAATGCTTAGGGTGGTCCATGAACCGAGAGTTACTGTATATCTTAGTTTCTAGATCATGAAGGCAACAAGTTAGTTAATATACCATTTTTTTAAAATACAATTAGAAGTATTATACATATTTTTCACAATATGTAAATCTATTGCAAATATCTATTTCACATACGAATCTTCAGTTGTAAAAAGAATGTACAAAATATATGAAGCGTATATGAATATGTTGAGCTCTGTGTGGCAACTAGGTGAGAATAAGGGGAGGATCTTGTTACTATAGGATTTGTTTAGGAAAGGAAGTGTTGCAATTCCCAGTCAATTTTTAAACCTCTTGGAGCCAAGGTTCCCAAAGTAAACATCCAAAACATTTCCTTCTGATTCAGTATTTTCTTCTAATTGGGAGAATATATTCAATTTAGCTAAAGAAAAATGAATTAATGTCTCCCTCCTGAGGACACCTTGAGAAATGTCAGGATACGGGAAACCTTGTGTCCATCTTTTTTTTTTTTATGGACCTCAGGTGCTCCATTATAATTATTTATTTTTTTTCAAATAATTTTATTGAGTTTAACAGCAAATGTTAAAACAATATCTTACAGCAGCATTTAGTTACAGTTGCATAGGATCACCTCTACATATCTGTGTCTAACATTTCTTTCTTCCAGTAATCAGCCGATACATCAGTGCGGTCCTAGTGATCCTCCTGGTCGAACCAAGCAACCGAGCTATATCATTGCTGTCTATTAGACTTGGATAGGTGATCGGACAAACAAAAAAAAGATATATAAAAAATAAATTGTATTACGATAGGATACTCATGGGTCGGAGGGGGGGAATGGCGGGGAGGAGGGTATCAGAGGGGGGAAGAGGGTAGGGTCCAAGCCTCAGATATTTATTTTCGAAATATTTTAGTGTTTAATCCATGGTTCCCATATTCCTTAAAGGTATCTGTCGATAGCTTCATAAAGCTACATGGTCATAACTTTGTTAATCCGTTTCTCTACTGTGCGTCTGGACGGTGGAGCTATTTTCTTCCATGAGGCTGCAATTGAGCACCTGGCTGCTGTCAATATGAATTAAATCAATAGTCAAATAGCATGACTTATATCTTCTATTGGTTTTGCCAATAGATATATGAGAGGATCTACTGGGATCATTTCTTCTGTTTCTGATTTCATGAATCATAAGCCAAAATTGCTGTATTGCGTGACACGTCCACCATCTGTGGACAATATCCCCTTTCTGGCCGCAGCGACTCCAACACAGATCTGAAACTTGTGGGTATATTTGTCCAAGTCTGTCTGTGGTTAGGTACCAGTGGAATAGGATTTTATAAATGTTTTCCTTTGTCGTGGTGTAGATTGACATTTTAGCCGTGTACTCCCATAGTGAATATCCTCCCATTCATCTCTGTCTATAGTGACCTGTAGATCTTCGGCTCATTTAAGCATGTAATTATGATCAGAGGTGTCCCTGATGCCTCTATTCCGAGGTAAATTTTCATAATTAGCCCTTTCTGATATACTCCCCTTTGATAGTATGTCTCAAAGCTGGTGATCTCAGGAAAGGCTGTATTGTGTGATATTTTGTTTACAAAATGTCGTACATGACGGTATTTGAATATATTCAGGTCAGGGGCCTCATACTTGCTGCATAAATCCTGAAAGCTAAGAATCTTGACTTTACCCAGAAGGTCTGCTACTGTCCGTATATTTTTTAATTATAATAGTTGAACTGTCGTGGTTTAAGGGTCCACGAGGGTCGAGGTCGCGCACCTCATGGGGCAAGCCTGTCACAGCCCGCTATCAGGCATCTCGCCGAGCTCCCTCTCCAACAGCCTCGCTGATTCTGCATGTTGGGTCACCCCCACATGCAGGCGCTATGTGCCTGGATAGACTGTCGCCATGGGTCCCGCCTCCGGTCTCTGCTCCCGTGTTAGCGTCGGCGGCGCGCAGTGCGCATGGACGGCACAGGGGTGGTACGCGCACACTGCCAAACAGAGCCTGCCTTCTCTGATTCACACCACGTCCCTTGCGGACTCCTCCCCCGCCTATCACACAACCACTTACTGCTGAGCTTCTTCCCTGCTGGCTCCCTATTGGTTCCTTTTACTATACATGCTCAGTCATCCCCTTGGTAGATGGCTGAGCATAAGACTTAATTTAGTGTGAAGTGCTTACTGCATTCCTGCCTCCCTGTCTTGCTACTTTGTTCTGTGATTTCCTCTAGTTCCTTTCTGACCTTTGGCTTTGTACCCGAACTCTGACTCTCTCCGCTCCTGACCACGGCAAATACTGTACTACGACGATCCACAACTCTCCAATCCCTGACCACGGCAAGTACCTACGATGATCCGCACCTCTCTAACCCCGACCCGGCTAATGACTATGACCCCGCACTCCAGACACACTCACGCAGGAGGTCGAGGTCGGTTTTATCCAATTCCCACCTCGGCATCGCGGTTGCGATCTGTTTGTGGTGAGCACTACTTTACTGTATGCCCAGCCCCACAAACATGGACCCCGCTGATGTGGGGCGAGTCTTGCGCATGCACGCCAGCATGATTTCCAAATTGGGGGATTAAATAGAACGGAACAATCAGAGCATGGAGCGCCTGCAACCGACCGTCCAATCTCTCACTGACCGGACACAAACTCCACTCCTTACTCCTGGCTCTTCCGGGTCATCTTCCCCAGTCCTAACTCCGGTTCCCTTGGCCACGACTTGGCCATGACTTCAGAGCCACGACTGCCTACACACAATTGCTATGGGGGTGACACTCATGGGGCCGTGGTTTTTTGAACCAATGCTATATCCAATTCGAGTTAATGCCCTCTCGATCTATCTCTTTAAAATCTAAGGTGGCGTATATCATTTCGCTACTTACCAATGATGCCCTGGCCTGGGCCTCACCCATCTGGGAACGGAGATCAGACCTCACCAATGATATTGTTTGTTTCACCTGGGAGTTCCGCAGAGTGTTCGACACGTCTGGACACAAGGCAACGGCTGCTTCTTCCTTGTTGCACATCTCCCAGGGTAATTGCCCCGTCGCCTGACATGCTCACAAGTTTGCACTTTTGCAGCCGAAACCAGATGGAATGATGAGGCACTGATAGCCACTTTCTGGCAAGGGCTTTCTGAGTCCCTGAAGAACGAGCTTGCCGCGCAAGAGTGTCCCACTGACCGCGAGGAACTCTTCTCCCTATGCATGATCATGATCAGTGATTGCAGGAGAGGAGAGCAGAAAGAGCTCAGCATCGGCAAGATGCTCCAAGACCCCACAGTCTCTACACAGGTATGGCTTTACCGCTCCTCACAGATATCGAAGAACCCCTGCAAATCGGTGGCAACATGCTGTCCCCCTGTGAGAAACAGCACCGACGTAGTAGTGCCAGACTCTGCCAGTACTGTGGCAAAGCAGGACACCAGGCACTTAATTGTCCACACAAGTCGGGAAATGCCACGTCCCAGTGAGAGCCAAGAGACTCACACTGGGAACACTATCCAATTCTCCTACAAAAAAAAATTGCCAACTAGGATTTTAGTCTCTGTCACATTGACTGACGAATTTCCACACAACTGCACTGGCCTTTCTGGATTCCAGATCAGGGTGCAACTTCATTGATCAGGGGTTCGCTGAGAAAAACAAGATTCCCCAGAAGCACCCTGTGGATCTGTAGGCCATTGACGATCGACCTCTGCAACCAGCATTTATCTCAAAAATCGTACCCTTTCAATTACGCACAAGTGAGGATCATACGGAGAGAATCCAGTTGGACGCCATCCATACCCCCTCGGTCGACGTGATTCTTGGTCTTCCATGGCTCCAGTCACGCAAGCCACGTATAGACTGGACTGACGCAGAACCTTTACAATTGTGCCCTCATTGCTTTAACAACTGTGCCACCACCGCCACAAAATTATGTAGGGTTACAGTACCAGGAGAAGAGAAAATACACTTACCTGAGGTCTACACTGAATTCCAGGATGTCTTTGAAAAGGTACGATCCGAGCGTCTACCACCCATTGTCCATTCAACTGCCCCATCGATCTGCTGCCCGGCTCAATGCCCCAGAGAGGATGCACCTATACGCTCTTCCTTCTGGAAACCAACGACATGAAACAGTATATTCAGGAGAATCTACAAAAGGGGGTCATTCAGAAATCCTCATTCCCCACGGGAGCGGGATTCATTTTTGTAATGAAGAAAGACGGATCCTTTAGACCCTGCATTGATTATCGTGGCCCCAACAAGATCACCATCAAGAACAGATATCCCCTACCATTGATATCCGACCTCTTCGACGACTAAAGGGGCCACCATCTTCAGCAAATTGGACCTGTGAGGAGCCTATAATTTCGTGAGAATCCGCCAAGGCGACGAGTGGAAGACAGCATTTCAATACCCAGGATGGACATGATGAGTACCTCGTTATACCATTCGGCCTTTGCAATGCTCCGGCCATATTCCAGGATTTCGTCAATTACATTTTCAGAAATCTCTTTGACCAATATGTCATAGTCTACCTGGACGATATATATTAATCTTCTCCAAATCCATACATGAACATTTGAGTCATGTCAAGCAGGTACTCCAGCGTCTACGAGGAAACCACCTATTTGCTAAACTGGAGAAGTGTCCGTTCCACCATTCTTGGGGTACATCATCTATAACACCAGCCTTGACATGGATCCAGCCAACGTAAAAGCGGTCCTGGATTGGCCTTGTCCCACAACCTTAAAAGCCGTGCAACATTTCCTATGATTCACCAACTACTACCGCAGATTCATCCAGCATTTCTCTTCTGTAGTAGCACCCATTACGGCCCTGACACAAAAAGGTGCGGGTCCCGCCTCATGGACCCCTGCCGCTACTCAAGACTTCGACAGTCTAAAGAAAGCCTTCGTCTCTGCACCCATCCTCGTACACTTGGATCCAAACTTGCCCTTCACGCTAGAAGTGAATTCTTCTGACGTCGCGCCGGAGCCATCTTGTCACAGAGGAAGATCCCTCATGCCAGAGTGCACTCATGCACATTCTTTTCTAAAAATAATCTACCGCTGAAAAGAACTATGACGTAGGCAATCGGGAACTCCTTGCCATCAAGATGGCATTAGAAGAGTGGAGACACCTCCTCGAAGGAACAGAAAACCCAGTTACCATATTAACAGACCACAAATATCTGCTGTACATTGATGGCGTTGGACGCCTAGGGGCTCGACAAGCCCGATGGTCACTTTTTTTTCACGTTTTAACTTTATCATTTCATATTTACCTGGTTTGAAGAATATAAAGGCTGACGCTCTCTCCCGTCAATTCTTGGTTGAGGACAAGAAGGAGGATTAACAGGAGACCATACTTCCCTCAGCATGTGTAATCTCCAACAGCACTTTTGATTCCCTAGAGAGGATTGTGCAAACCAAATTCCACATTCCTGAGGGTCTCGAAGTCCCAGAGGGTCGTTTATTTACAGCACCTCCCTTTCTTAGGAAGATATTGGAATGGTGTCACTCCACCAAATCGTCAAGACAACCAGGTACAAGGAGAACTATTGAATTCTTGGAATGGACTATTTGGTGGCTGGGTATGCACAGGGAATTTGTCACAGCATGCTCTACATGTGCTCTTAACAAGACTCCCCGTAACAAACCTATGGGACTTCTTCAACCTCTTCCTATTCTGGATTGTCCATGGACCCACCTATCCATGGATTTCATTGTAGAGCTACCCAAATCTAAAGGAATGAACACCATCCTGGTAGTAGTGGGTCGCTTCTCCAAGCAAACACACCTTATTCCACTGAAGGGCCTTCCCAATGCTTCAAAACTGTCATGGGGTGTTCACTAAAGAACTTTTTTGCCTCCACGGGGTACCACAGGCCATTGTGCCGGATCGGGGGTCGCAATTTATATCAAAATTGTGGCGGTCATTCTGTAAGCAATAGAGGATCTCACTGCATTTCTCTTCGGACTGTCATCCCCAAACCAACAGTCAGACGAAACAAGCCAACCAAACATTGGAGCAGTTCATCTGATGCTTTGTGTCGGCCACCCAGGATGACTGGACTGAACTTTTGCCCTGGGCCGAGATCGCACATAATAATCTATGCAGTGAGTCGACGATGGAATCACCCTTCTTCGACAACTATGGCAAATATATATTTTTTAACATACAAAACCTAGCAACACATAGGGAATATTGTAGTAGCTGCGAAAAATGCATATCCACCCGACAAAAGCGCCTTTTAGCACTGATTTTTAGGTCGCTGTTTTCTAAAATTCCCATTTCGCATGTCTCTTCAAATCCATGCAATATGCCCAAAATGGCTTAAACTCGATCATTTTTTAAAATTTGTTGGTATTCTAGTACCTCTATAAAGTAAAAAATGCAACATCACGTGGAAATACTTGCCCATTTTTTCTCTTGCATTTACCTGTCAAATTTCTCCATTGTTTGTACTTTTTTTTACCTTGTATTTTAATTTTGTAAAACGCTGCATAAGCTGTGGTGCTATATAAATAAAATTATACATACATTATTGCTGAATGAGGCACTGAATAGCATGCTTCAGCGACTGCGAAAACAAGCTAGCTCCCCTTTTTGAAGTATGGATGATTGAATGGAATGGTGCATTATGCAGGTCCATCTGCACTGCATCACTGACTCTGGAACTAGTAACGGCTGCAACATCTGTGTGAGTGCAGTATCAAGGCAAGTGGGGTGTTTAAAAGATGCTAAGAGAGGCACTGTGGGGCCTAATCTAGTACCCCCGATAACCAACTTATCGAGACTTTTGAGCTGTTCTCGCAAGGTAGCAATTCAGAAGGCCTCTAAGTTGTTTATATCATGTGGCGAATGCATTTTATCGCGATATCTGGCTCCTGGCCAAACATATTGTGCGTTAACCAGCAAGAAGCCCCAAATCGCAATTTTTATAAAATCGTGCAATTGTAGTAGCCTCGATAATCTAAACTGGGCTCTGGAATTGCGATTTTATCCGAGAAGCTGTGAGGAGGGGTGCAAGAGAGGGACATTTTTCCTGCATCGGGTTGATGGGTGTTTACGGAGCTGATACACATTAATACCAGCACCGGACACCCACGGCATCAATCTGATGCATTTACAGGCAGCTTCATTACCTTAGTGGCTAAACACTTAGGCAATGAAAGGGTTAACTAGCAGTGCCCGGTTTATTGTGGGTAGCAGGGGTGGGTGAAGGTATTTGGCCAATGGTGGGTGTTTGCAGGGAGTTGTGGGAGGAGTTAACTCCTTCATTACACTAACGGTTACTACTGTTAAGGTAATGAAGGGTTAACTCCTCCCGCTACCCACTCAGTAGGTATAAACACCACCGTGGGCCAAATACCACCTTCACCCATCCCCGCTACCCACAATAAACATTAAACACAATACAAACACAATACTAAACAAAACA
Source organism: Ascaphus truei (assembly GCA_036426205.1). Lineage (NCBI taxonomy): Eukaryota > Metazoa > Chordata > Amphibia > Anura > Ascaphidae > Ascaphus > Ascaphus truei. Next base: position 46,072 of record WSYH01004084.1, read on the forward strand.
CCCATTCATTGCCAGTGTGGTTACCAATGCCCTAAATGGGAGCATAGATAACCCCAATGGCAAGGAATGGGAAGCCCCTCTACAACCAAAAAACATTACATTACAGTATAATAATGGGAAAAATTACTATTATCCAGATATGGATAATAGTGCATTTGCCCATTCAAAATAAAACAATATACAGCAGCATAAAGTAAATAAAACTTCAACGTACCTCTGCCAGGATGAAGGGTGTCCTCATGACCATGCTCCGCGTCCATGTCCTCCATTGGCAGGAACACAATAATAAAAAATATAATCTAATAGCCTCTAACCCCTTAATCACCTTAGTGGTTAGTAACCGCTATATTAATTAAGGGGTTAACCCGCCTCCCCCGCTACCCACACGGAAAGCCTAACCACTCACCCTGTGTCCACTATCCCCACCCTCTATACATTGATTGTCTCAGTAGTACATCATACCCATATAATATGCACATGATAAGCCACTATAGCAGTCAATGGGCAACATTAAAAAAAAAAAATCAACAGGCCCAAAAATACACAACAATAAAATAATTGTAACCCCGAACAAATATAACAATTGAATTAAACACCTAAATAATAAGAAAATGTAATAAAACAAAGCCCTACAAATACATAACAATTATCTCAAAACAATAAACAGAAATAGAAAACATAACAATTAATTCAAGACAAGCATTCCCCAAAAAATGCATTCGGTCACTTTATTTATCTATACCCAGGCATAGATAAATACATTAGCAGTCAATGGGCAAGCCAAAACATAAAAATAAAAAAAATACAATCAAAAGACCTGAAAAATGTAAATTGCATACATTAAGTATTTTTCTTATTTTTAGATGTCTTCACTCTCCGAATCCCAGAGTATCAGGAAACTCTCAACCAAAGACGCCATCCTCCGACATCCTCAGCGAATCTCCGCGATCAGGTAAAAACATCCTCTATTTTCTTTTCTTCCATCTTGAATCTTCTTTCAATTGTAATCCAATGTAACCCCATGTTAAATCCAAAATGGATGTTGACTCGACAGTTTAGATAAAATGAGATGGATTAGGCGTTATATAAGGCCTGTGATGTCACATTTTAGTATCAGGTGGTACAGGTCCAATCCGATTGGAAAAGGATTGACGTCATATCCAAGAGAGGTACGTCACATTCTTAAAACCACATGGATGCCATCACATGATACAGGAACCAATGGGATTGAAGATAATTAACTTGGGATTGAAGACTTAATTGAAGACAATCCCATTGGTCCTTGTACCATGTGATGAGCACCCCTGGGTTAAAGTTTCTAAATGTTCTAGTGAGGAGAAATGTAGGGCTTGAGTAGGGTAATCTGATTTTTTTTACACAGACCAGTACACTATTGCATGGTCACTGAAAATGTCAGATAGGATGCCAGAGGATTGGATTCTGCTGGGACTAGAGGAGAAAATCCAATTTAGCAAGGAATGGTTGTGAGATTTTAGGTTTGTCCATGTGGGTTGGGAAATTAGTTGGGTTAGGTTAAGTGACTTGAGTTGTATCTAGATTTTCTTGTTTTAGGGTCAATCCAATTATAGTTGAAATCCCCAAGGACTAGCAGCTCACTCTTCTTATTCGGAGAGGAAATTGAGCCAAGAAACTGGGTGATATCAGTCAGGAATTGTAGTGGGGCTTTAGGGGGCGGTAGATGCCAGCAGTAAGAACGGGATTAGAAAAGGGAAGGCAGATTTTGCCAACAAGGATTTCAAAAGGGGGGTGGCCGGGGGGGGGGGGGAATTAGGAGTGTATATTGTAAGGTGTTTGCAATATAAAATAATACCCCTCCTTCTCTCTTTGACCTATCTTTCCTAGAGATGGAGTAATCCTGAATGGCGATATTTGCATCAAGGGTTTTAGGGGTTAGCCATGTTCCTGTGAGAACGATGGCTTTGGGTTTATGCATAAGGAACCATGCCCTTAATTCATCCAGTTTGGACAGCAGGCTCCGGATATTTATATGGGCGACAGATAGACCTTTTTGGAATTTGAAGGGGGTATTCTCAGGGGTTTGGGACCGAGTTGAAAAGGGAGGGTCTGGGTTATGTTCAATATCACCTGCTAAAGATTGTAAGAGTATAAATAGAAATTTGAGTAGTTGTTGGCAAGTTGTAAATTTGTGATGTTTGCCATTAGAATGAGTAGTGGTTGGTGTGCTAGTTTTCAGCGTTCTCCACCAACATTCAGTAGATAATGCAACGCTTTTGAGTAATCCAGAGTGTATGATGATATTGGGTGTGGGCCAGGAGGGAGGACTTTGTAGTGGATAGATAGAGTAACATCTCCATGTGGTAACAATAAAGGACATAGTTGAGACAAGTAGCAAGTTCATGATCACAAAGGTAGATAAAATGCTGCACCTCTCTATCATTTCCATTCTTTGAGTGTCAATAAAACAGATCTGAAACTTTCCAATCTAATAAGTAATGTCACATATAAATAAAACTTGATTAGCAAGCTTTTTGTATTTTACTCAACTTCAACCAGAAACGTACAAAAAAAGAATTGCCATTCTCCAGAGCACATTTTTCTTTTGTTGGTATGTACAGTAGACTAAGATAACCCGCCTGGGTCACCAAGATGGATTACTGTATATTTAATTTTAAAAACATTGGAAACAATCACTACAGATGATTGTCAGATAAAAAAAACACAACTTTCATAGATTGCCTGATGTTATGAAAATGAATCATCTTAACCTAGAAATCCTAAAATGTCACATAGATTTAATGCTGCAGTTTTATTTTTTCCCTATTTTTACTAAGTAGACTATAATTTTACACCACTTTAATATTTAACATCAATATGAATACAGATAATGTATGCCATGTGCATTTTAGTGCTTCTAATTGTAGCTGATATTACAACATTTCATAACGTATTGCCAATTGTGTCAAAAGACCCCTGTCAAGCATGAGTGAGAAAGGATTCTACATCCACTGAACCTTTAGTTTGACATTTAATTTATTAAAAGTCACAAGTTAAATAAAGTAATTAATAATTTGCTGCTGTTGTGTGACTTATGTAGATCAGACTGACAAGTGTCAGAATTACGTTAACCATAAAACCTGGGCTTTTAACACTTTGCTCAGAAGTGTCTAATGCATGACAAGAATGCATGTGATTAGGCTGTGTTTAACAAGAAACTATGGGGTAGATCCTCGGAAAGTCGCTGTGATGGTATGGGGTAACCAGGCTCCAGGCTCTCAAAGATTAAGCCTGTTTTGGTTACCCCTGATCCATGTATAAGGGTCCAAGAGAGTTTGCTCTTGGGCCCAGTAACGTTGTATGATTTCAATGTACTTACTATGTGTAATAAAAGTATTTTTGATGTTTTTCTATTTCCGGGTATGCCAGCAAGAGGGGATTGCTAGGGTATGAGTTTCAAGGGGGGTTTTGCAGAGGAACCGTTGACAGAATGTGCATAGGAGGTTGGATGTCCAGAGTTGTCAGTTCCTCCTTTAATGTACCCGGGAATCATGCCTGATTCTCGGATACATGTAGGCACATTGTCCCGGCAATATATCCTCTTGAAAACGCAAGTGCGACTCACCACTAGGGTACCCTGCTTCGGCACAGCCGAGAGGGCAGAGGGATAAATCATCTATTCCTGTAGCTGATGGGATCCCTAGGTTAAGGGGGGTACCCCAGCTAGTGCCCAGGTGACCCACCACCAGTATAGGGTTTGTGTTTACCTCAACCATATATAAGGTTGAGGCGGAACTCTGAGAGTCCAGACTGGAGAGTCTAGGAGAAAGAGAGTATGAGGGTTATGGGAGATAGAAATAAACCTAAACTATTTTTCCTGTTCGGTTCCCCTTTCCCAGAGACTAAAGGAAGTGTATTAAAATATACTTTATTAAATGTAATGCAATGTGTTTTTACATTTGGAACGATGTCCAAACAGGCTGCCCGAGCTAACCCATATGCACCAGTAAGTCTGCTGGACATTGGAATTCACTGCAGGCAGAGGATGCCCAGAGGTGAGAAACGCATTTGGTCAACAGGGAAAGGCGGAGTACCAGGTCCGGAGATCAATGGCAGTCTTCCAGGATGCCAGGTGGAGCCTGTCCCAGCAGGCGGCATTGAGATAGCCAGGGAGAACAGTGGCAGGCTTGCGCATGTCTCCTTGCTATTTCGAATTTCCAGCTAAGCTGGCTTTTCTAGCCAGCTTGGCTCTGATTGGCTGCTTGGGAATTTTCCCACACTCTGATTTACTGCTGAGTTTTATGAATTAAACTCAGAATAGTATAAGAATCTGTGAGCCAATCAGATTCGTTTCCTCCAGTAGTAAGAGCGTGGGCAGACTTTTTAAAGTTGCTTCTGTGCGAATAGCGGACCAACCGGCTTTGATTTCAAGCCAGAAAAGCATACCTGCCAGAGTCTAAGGACTGACTTTTAAATTCAAGTTCTCAGAAACAATCGTAGCGGATGTGGCTGGGATTTTATGCTGATTTGAGTTCCAGAGGATTTGCAGTAACTTGCTGTCAGGAGGGACCAAGTTCTCAGAAGAGAACATACCGGTGGCGTGTGGAACTTCATGCCGATTTGAGTTCCAGGGAATTCCTGGCTAAGTCCCGGTTAGGGTAAAACTCACCCAAAGAATTCCCTGCACATAGGAAAGTCTACTTTTCAACCCCAGTCCCAAAAGTAAGTGTCTTTTTGTCTGTATTTTGTGCATCATTGTGTGTAAGCGAATTTATGCCGAATAAATTACAATTAATTTCATTACCTTGTTTTTTTTCAATGAATGATCTCGGTAAAAAGATGTAAATAACCTTGTCTCCCATGACAGTCGCTAATTTGGGGGGGGGCAGGGCTTGGACGGGAAGCTGAGCAGACGTGTGAGCTCTGTCCAAACAGCAAATGACCCGACCTAGCTGGACCCCCAAAATATATATATATATATATAAAAGTGAGCGGTCCCCCAGAGACTAAGCTTCGGAGCACCCCCCCTGATACCACCTGAGGGGGAGAGCGCTTGCTTGAGGAGAGAGCAGAGGCCGTATTGTCGGTAGTGATTGGGCAGTGACCATTTTGGAGCAAAGCCTTGCCGGAGTGCTGCCAAGTCCGGTGAGTCTACCCCTGCCCCAAGCCACAGGAAAGTCCTCCGTTGGGTTGGGGAGTTCAGCGGGACCCTTCCAAGTGGGAGTAACCAGCGGAGGACAAAAGAGAAGGCTGCAGGACCACCCGGCTCGTGTGTCGACCAGTCCCCTGTGCCTTACCCCCATATTTTTAAATGACCGCGTGGGACACATAGGAAGCCATGGGAGAGAGAGCAGAGCTACAGTGCTCCTGTAGTGGCCGGAACGTGGGTCAAAGCAGATGGGGGAATAAAGGAAGATTCCATAGAGTATAGGGGAAGCCCCACTGTTTAACACTGTGCAGCCTGACCCCCTTAAAACAGGGTCATTTAAAGACACAGTACACCTCACACATACCCTACTGCCCCTGCCTATTGCCCCTGACATAGGGAGGTGTTCAGTGTATGAACTATAGCAGCACTCTGAAACTCTGAAGCACAAAAATATAAAAATATAGAGAAAGAAACAGCCTGACTTTATCTAGGGTGCTGCTTAAATAAATAAGTGACTATACTTGCCTGCCCCCACTATGCAATATCCACATAGCAGCTAAAAATCCAACTGCAGCAAAAAGACACAGCAATACTGAATGATTGTATATTGTTAAAAAAAAGTTCTAATTGGGGGAGACTTCTGGTGACGTCAAGGGGAATGGCTGCTTCAGAGATCAGCTCCAGAGCCCCTTCAAATTATCATCTTAAGATCAAGCATTTTCAGAAAATGGATATCATGCACATAAAACACACAGAATAGAGCTCTAAGGACTTCTGGATCTCCAGAGTGATTTAACCCTGCTTCCCAGAAAAGAGTTGTCGGCGCTCTGGGAGGTCCCCTGCGAACCCCTGGCACCCGGTGGAAGATTTCCCTCTGACCTACCCTGAAAAACTCACGAGGTGGGAGTGGCGACGATACCCTTGGAGCCCTGCGGAGTCCGGTGTGGTGCGGGGCCAAAGGTGATCTGGGATGGAACCTCCCCAATACATATCCTAATGAACTAAGACACAAACCTGGTCTGAGGCGCTGTCGGGGGGAGAACGCCGGGAGGACACCCCCTAGCAGTAAGACCTACACGTCCGGTTGCGGGGTTGAGGGGGAGGGAGCCGCCATCTTGAGCAGGCACTCCGAGGAGGAGCCATCAACCCCTATAGGTTGATAAGACAGGGCGGACGTCCTGATCAGTAGGAGCCTGCCTCTGCTGTTTGAGCCTCAGGGTCCCATCATCTCCCACCTTCCCAGCAACACTGAAGCAAATTAAATAAATAATTTTCAACAAAAGGACAGATGCTGGTCTGAGAGAGGGGGAAAATTAAGTGAGTAGAGAGGGAGGCTATGGGAGTGTTCCAAGTGAGCTGTCCCAGAGAGTCCCCTGCGTGCCTGTGATGCTCCTATACCCCCCCCCCCCCCCCCCCCCCCCCCAAAAAAAAGGGAATAAAAACATATAAAATGGAAAGAAAGGGAGAGGCCAGCGGAGGATTCCTGGTGACTGTGGCTGCTTGGCTGAGGAGCTCCTGAGTACCCCCCTAAAGACCTCCTGTGGCTGAAACTTCCCCAAAACGCCTACAAACTCACACCAGGCACGGAAGCAATGGCAAACAAAGGCAAACAGCTACAAAATCAGAGGGTCACCCATTTTTTTCCCCCCGTGAAGCACCCGCCGGAGCTAACGACTGAATCTCAAGATGGTGACGAGTAGCCCATGCGAGTCGAGGCGGGGGCTGCACAGAGCCTACCAGATCCTGAAATCTCAGCGCAGGGATTGGGCGAAAAATACTTTGAATCCCTCTTCCAAAAAATGAGGAAAGGCTTCCAGTATGATTTATCCACGGCCCTGGAAGGTCTGAGGTCAGATATCTGCGGCCTTACCTCACGCACGGAACACCTGGAGACAAAAATGGGGGAAGTTCTCATGAACCAGTCAAGCACTGAAGACGAGGTGGTAAGACTAGGCCACGCTGTGAATGAGCTCATGGAGGCCCTGGAGTATCAGGAGAACAGGGAGTGCAGACAGAACATAAACATATACATCCCTGAGTCTGTCTCTCCTGAAGCCCTCCAGGACTATCTCCGCAGAACCTTCCTAACACTAGTCCCCGATCTCTCGAAACACGACCTGCAGATGGACCGGGCGCACCGAGCCCTAGATCAGCAGATCCAAATCACCGGAGAGATGTAATAGTAAAATTACGTACCTACTCTGCCAAAGATAAAATCATGACTGCTAGCAGAGGGATCAGTGAACTCCAGATGGATAATAACCCGATCCAAATCTTTGGGGACCTGTCCAGGGCCACCATCGACAGACACAGGGAGATGAAGCCCCTCATGACTATCCTTAGGGATAGAGGTATCAAATATAGATGGGGCTTCCCCTTTAAGCTGGTTGTCCTCAAAGACGGCCGTTACCATACCATCTCATGGCCCATAGAATCCCCAGAGTTCCTGAAGTCACTGGGTCTGACACCCCCACCGCAGGACCGAGAGATACCCTTCAGGGATCCAGAAAATCCCAAAGCAGCTGAGGCCCCTCGAGCTTCACAGCAACTAGCAAACCAGAGGAGACCATAACCTCCTTTCCTAACCTTCCTCCAGCGTCTGCTGCCGGGGAGAGGCGGCTGTCTCTCCTGGCTCCTTTCACAGTCCTCAACCTGGCGGCCGAGAAAGGCCAGCTGTTCAGTAGCCAACCCTCAGCCGTCCTCTCCCCTCCCCTTCCCCCCCACCCCCCGGGGTAGCTACAGACCAATCTCCCTACTTAATACAGACCTCAAAATGTACAGCAAGATCTTAGCAAACAGATTAAATTCAATTCTCCCCAGATATCCATATCGATCAGGTGGGGTTTGTATCGGAAATGCAGGCACCCGGAAAATTATAGATATTACAGACCATATGCATCTCAACAAAACCCAAGCTATGATTCTAAGCCTCGATGCTGAAAAGGCATTCAATAGAATCAAATGGCCCTTCCTAGAGAAACAATGTCTAAATTCGGCTTCCATGGCCCATTCCTGGAGGGTGTTAGAGCCCTCTATCAAAATCCCACAGCATATATAAAACTCTCCGGGGACTAACAGACCTAATCCAGATCAAAATGGCACTAAACAAGACTGCCCCCTATCGCCCTTACTATTCGCAATCTCTATCGAGCCTTTGACAGCCAAAATCAGAAACGACCCAAGAATACAGGGCATTAAGATTGCCAAGACCGAACACATGATGTGATTAAATACTACCAGACAACCCAGCTACACCAAGCGGTGACTTGGAACAATAACCCGGCCACATCATGTTGGCTTGAGATAGAATCCCACTATGCGGTGCCTTTGCCCTTATCGGCGATCCTGTGGGAACGATAAGGAGTAAGGGTCTAGGAAATATGATCTGGGTGCAATGAGGTGTACGTGGGGCATTTGGCTTAGAAACAAAGGGAAGAACGCCCTGTCGACCACCCCCTTTAACTTACCCCATTCTTTGATAACTGGATTTCCCGCCCGGGTGTTCTCAGAGACAATTTCAACAATTCCAAGACCTCAATATTAGGAGGGTAGCAGACTTGCTGAAGAAAGAGGAAATCCTGTCCTTCAAAGAGCTCCAAGTTAAACATCAAGTACAAGACCTCAAGCCATTTAAATTCCTTCAAATTAGGCATTTTCTTATAGCACTCTCCCAAAACGCTAAATTCCCCAAACCATCCAAATTTGAGTCCCTCTGCATCAAAGGTTCTTACCAGAAAGGAGTGATCTCAGAGATCTATAGGGAGTTAGAGTCAATATCGGAGAACCCAAGCCATGCATATATGCAAATGTGGTGTACAGACCTTAACCTACAGCTAGATATGGATGATTGGAAGGGCATCTGGGAGGCAGAATCTAAGACCTCAATTTGCACGATCACAAAAGAAAATATTTACAGAATTCTATTCCGGTGGTACCTAACCCCGAGTAGACTGAGTCAGATCTTCCCCGGCACGCCAGATCTGTGCTGGAGGGGATGTGGTCAAAGAGGAGACATGGCCCACATTTGGTGGTCATGCCCAGAGATCCAGGGGTTCTGGTCTAAGATCCAGAAACTACTCTGTGAAACCTCTGGGCTGGAAATTCCCCTGGACCCTCTGATATTTCTGTTAGGAAAACAAGTTGATGACCTTCCTGTTGCCCTAACTAAACTTCTCAGCCATCCTAACTGCTGCAAGGTGCTCCATCGCAGCCGCCTGGAAGCAGGTAAAAGCACCCTCAAAGAATACGGTCTCTAAAAGAATTTCCACGGTTATGACTATGGAAAAACTTACGGCCATGATTACACAGAAAATCCCCCAGTTCTACAAAACCTTGGGGCCATGGCTTGATCGTAGAGGCCCAACACCCCCATAAACAAGCACTTGAACCAGTTGGCCCCTCCAGTGGGAGAAGGTGGATAAGGAGCCGACAATACCACCCTCTCCCCCCTCCGACCCCTCCTCCCCTAGACCTTTCCCCCCTCTGTTTGTCAACCACACTACCGCCCCGTCCCTGTCCATGACCCCCCAACGAAAATGCTTATTGGATTCAATGACTGTACCCTATATGTTAGGTGCATACGAAAGCAATGTATCTGTATAATTTACCTGTATGTCTCCAATAAAGGAAAAAAGATTGTGAACTAAAAAAGTTCTAATTGTTATACCTGGAAGACTTTTGGTGATGTCAAAGGGCATGGATCAGTAGTGGGAGGGCTTCTGAAATAAAACGATTAAGAAGCAAGTTCCCGACCTGAGAAAACAGATCCAAAAGACTACTGAACACTCTAGATATATTAGCGATGTCTATAAAGTTTTAAAAACCCATGGTACAGGAGTCTTTGGGGGAACACAACAAATGGCTGAAAAAAAAAATGCCCGCCCTGACTCTGCAGCGAGACCTCGAGGAAAATGGAGCTGTTACAAGGACGACCCTTGCCAAGCTGTTAAAGAGTATGCAACAGTCACTACAGACATCTTTTCAGGCCAATCTGAATGAGGCAGATAAAGAGATTAAAAAAGAGTCCTCTCAGTCCTCTCCCAAAGAACCACAGATTTGATGACCGAAATGGATGAGGCCTTGCAAATGCAGGCGAATGCTGATGATGAAATAATACAACTAAAACATGAAGTTCAGCTCCTCAAAGAAGGTCAAGAGGACCATGAAAATAGAGAAAGAAGACAAAATATCAGAATTAGAAACATTCCTGAGAACTTAGCTCATTTTTTGTCAGACTCTTCTCTACAATCGACCCAACTTTAGAAGAATGCGATTTAGAAATGGACCAGGCTCACAGAACATTAGGACCCAGATCAGAAGACCCTAAAAGGGCAAGAGATGTGATAGTGAGACTCCACCATTACACTACAAAAGAAAAGATTGTTAACTGCTGCATAATAAAGGGCAACATAACCTTTGAGAACTCTACCTTGCAAATTTTCAAATATCTTTCAAGGGATACCGTGACACATTGACAAGAATTAAAACTGCTAACCTCTCTCCTGAGAGAAAAAAAGAGCAGAGCACACGCATATGAAGTGAAACTTCTTTGCATTTTGTTACTCTCTAAAGTCTTTCATTCATGCAAAATGATAAAAATCTAAATATAATTTGTGACAAAATGCAAAGCAGTGTTACTTCGAACGTGCATGTATATATATATTGTGGAAGGATGGCCATGTTAAGTGAGGAGACAACACGACTTTTCTGGTGAAATAGTGCTGGTGGATTTATTTGTCCAAAAAGGGTAACTAAAACAATGGGTACTCTGTCCCTTTAAATGAAAACGTAAACAAAAACCTAAACCCGGTCGGGGCACTGACTAAACAAAAGTGCAGGCTATCTACCTGGCTGGCTAGTTAACCTAGTCCAGCCCAACAATGTTCAACAATACCAATTGGCTCCTTACCTGGGAGCTTTATTTCCCCCCTTGGGACAAGATCAATCTGAGCAGCCTGTGTCTGTCAACACTCCTCTGTCTTCTCTCTGTGCCTGAGAGAGACTGCCGCACCAGAGGCATTTCCTCTTCCTGTTTTAAAGCAGGTGAAGTAGTTTAATTTGAATCACCTGTGGACTGCTTAATAAGCTGGGTTAACCCCTCGTCTACTGGAAAGCATGCATACTAACATACACAGAGTCAATGACCCTGTCACAATATATATATGTATATACTGTATATATATAAAATAAAAAATGAATAGACGATACCGTTCTGTGGGTAACGAAATGATTTTATTTGTGCATGCTTTCGAGATCACTGATCTCTTCTTCCGGCGGTATTACAAAGGATAAAGCAAGAAAGAGTTTTACTTAAAACAGTGCATCTTGGAATGTATCTGACTGACACCTATCCCTCCCCCCTGTGTAGTATGCGATTTATGACTTAAGGTGTTAAATGGACCCTGAATGCTAGTGATGTAAGAATATGTGTGTGT